>JAQZBX010096187.1:0-11844 GCA_029593785.1 Cabassous unicinctus
CCCTTGCTGCTTGTGCTGCTGTGTCCATTCCCTGCGTGTCTTCTCTGTGTCTGCTTATCTTCCCCTTGCAGTGAGGTCTTGCCGCATCAGCCCACGGCGCGTGCGAGCCGGCCTGCCCTCACAAGGAGGCGCCGGGAAGCGAACCCGGGCCTCCCATATGGTAAACGGGAGCTCTATCCACTGAGCCACACCCACTTCCCTCAAATTTGTTTCAAACACATTTATATACTTTCTGTTTGTAAAAATCATCTCATCTTTGTAAGGTTAATATGTTTGCAGTCAGGCTTCTCATTTATTGTTTATGTTTTAATCTTTATATTTTATATAGTCTTTATCTTCTGATGTAGAAGTAATTAGCAATGCAAAATGTTACCTGGTTTGTGAAAATGGCCTTTGCCTCCTGCTTTTAACAGTGACTTATTCAAATGTCTTCTAAGTAAGATGAACTTGCTTTCATAGATCAGCAGAACCATTTGCCTGTCTTTCACTATCTTTGTTTTTAGTTTTCCTCTCATTAAATGTATTACAGAAGTTTTCCACAAATATTTTTACAACTGGATTGTAATTTTTAACTTAAATGTAAAATTTTAACGTAAAAAAAAATTTGTAACTTAAAAAAATAAATAAAAGAAGTTCCCTCTTTCTGGAGCAGAGTGAATCAGAGAGTGATGTATTGTGAGAGTGGTGAGATAGGATAGGACTCAAGAGACCGTGGAGGGGTTTCGGCTTATCCCTGAGAGCAAGGGAAAGCTATTTAAAATTTTTAAGTTGAGGACTTTCTATTTGTATTGTGGAAAAATGATTCTGATCTGAATATAAAGAATGGATTGAAGAGTGTCAAAAATGCATAGGGGGAGGACGGATGTGGCTCAAATGATAGTGCATCCGTCTCCCATACGGAGGGATCTGGGTTTGATCCCTGGGACCTCCTGGTTTAAAAAAAAAAAAAAAAGTGTATAGTGAGGGTGCCCATGTAGCTCAGTGGTTGAGCACCTGCCTCCCATGTACAAAATCCCAGGTTCAATCCCTGGTACCTCATTAAAAAAATTTAAAAAAATAAAAAAGGGGATAAGGAGAGGCTAATTAGGCTGTTGCAGTATTCCAGGCAAAGGATATGGTTAGTTTCGAATAGGGCAATGACAGTGAACATGGAAAGAGGGAAACAGACTGAAATATGTTTAAGAGGTCACCTGATAGGACTTGGTGACAGATTAGATATGGAGGGTAAAAGATGCAGATGTCAAGGTTGGTTCCTGAGATTTTGGCTTTCAAAACTGAATGGCTCAAAGTGCCATTTCCTTATGTAGGAAATGCAGGAAAAGGGAATGTTTGGGGCAAATTCACAAGCCCAGTTTCAGGTTGAGATGAACAAGTGGAGATGAGGAAGAATGGGAGCTGGGTAGCTGGTCTGAGGCTCAGAGGAGGGAAATGAATTTAAAATAGAAGCTAATAGAAGCAGTGGCAAGGTTGAGATTTCCCAGGGACAGAGATGCAACCAGAGAGAGTGGAAAAGCACCAAGAGAATGTGGTCTCTCAGACACCAAGGAAAAGCAAGTTCTCTGAGGGTCAGTGAACCACTCTGTAAAAAAATCACATCCAGCTCATCAGATTTTTCCAGCTCTTTGCCTCCAGGGACATGGTACCATCTACTTTCTGGCCCATTGTGGATGGATGTGACCATGTGTTTCATTTTGGCTGAAGATTTGCAAGCAAAAAGGATGTGTGTTGATTCTGGGCACAGCATAGACTTGTCAGTTGAAGCCCAACTGAGCTTTTCCTCTACCAAGGCAACAGGCCATGTTCAGAATGGAGGCAGCTCTGAAGGTCTAAGACCCTGAGTAATTAAGATAAGAAGAACTGTCCTGCTAACCCTTATGGACAGTTAGAGTGAATGAGAAAGAAATCTTGGTTGTTTTAAGCCTGAGATTTTGGAGTTGTTTCCTGACTGATACCTGTGTGAAAATCTGCTGAGAAATCAGGAAAAACAAAAAATCCTTTGGATTTAGAAAAATGACATACAGAAATCTTGGCAGATGTCAGATTACAATGGGTTGAGGACTGAGAAGAAGATAAGGAAATTCACAGCAAATACGTAGAGTGAGAGACTGTCAAAAAGCTTATCTGTTGGTGAGGAGCAAAGATTATCCTGCCTAAGGGGGATTTGAAAGTTTGTATTCTTATAAGATGGGAGTGACTTGAGAGACATGTCGATTGAAATGATTCAGATGAGAGAAAGAGGTAGAATATACAAAGAAAAACATGAGATCATTGATGGTGAACATTTATTTAAAAGGCAGGAGGGACATTCCTTGAAAACTACTAACAGAGTTAAACAAATTTTGACCAACAAGTCATTCTTAGCTCCTTATAAAAATAATCATTTATTGGAGTAGAAAACAAAAATCAGTCAACCAATCAACCAATTTGCAATGAGTAAACATGAAACAATCATGAAATCTTTATTATATTTACTATATCTCATTCTTCCTTTTTGGTCCCAATGCCTTCTGCAAAGAAGAGAAAAGTTCTTACTTCATCCCCTCTAGAATGAGACTTCTGTGCATTTAGAACCAGTCCTAAGCAAAACTCTAAGTGACCAACTTTTATTTTGGGCAACATTAGTTAGGCTCTTTCATGTTGCGAGAAACAAAATGATGAGCACGTGTTGAAAGGATAAAGAAAGAAAGGGAGCACAGGAAATCACCCTAACATTTGTGCATCAGGAAGAACTCAAACATAGTTTAAGCTAAAACTCTAGAACACATCCACTAGAATGCAGGGTCCATGAAGGCAGGGATTTGTGTCTACTTTGTTCACTGCAACATCCCTACCTCCTCAAACAGTGCTTGGCACATAGTTGGCATTCAATACATATTTGCTAACAGCTTACATTGCCTTGACCTTATAAATGGGTTTCTAATAATTTTTAAACCTGTGATTCTGACATTCCTGAAACTAGACTTTCCCTTATTTTCCTACCTTTTCTGTTTCTACTGCCAATCACCAACCCTCCACCCTGCTGCTTTCTACTCCCACGGACTCTGCACATTACTCAAGCTTTTAACTCATTTGTGGTTTCTGTTTTCCACTTTGTCAAGGTGTTTATCTTGCTTTGCAATACTCCACTCCTTGTAATTTTTCTTTGAAGACTTTCATTTGCATGTCATAAGAGAGGATTTTATTGGCTACTTAGTTGGTTACTGCCCAATAAGCAATATCCTGAAAGGGCGTAGCGCTCCTGCTAAGCTACCACATAGACCGCTATCTAGCTGTGTGGCTTTCAAATTTGTCTACAGTAAGAAAAACATTTTATATTAGACCCAGTACACACACACACACACTCACATACACAACTGAAATGAACTATTATATTCTGTTTTACTTGGCTCTGTTCTATTTTTTTTATCCCATGCCATCCCATCCCATACTATTCCATGCCATTTCATACCATCCCATTCAATTCCATTCCAATTATACTCTATTTCACTTTAAAATGTTGACACTTGACACACAAAATCTATTTGTGACCCACAAACAGGTCAAACACTCAGTCTAAAAAACCCTGGTCTAGCTTGCAGATGGCCAACTCTACTTTGGGCATTAAATTTCAGTCCAGTTTTCTGTGGTCAGTCAGGGCTGTAGAGTCATAATTTGTCAGGCATGGAAAATTATATCTGTGATTAGGTTCTTTCATGGGAAGTGAACTGTGGATGTGAGAGGCACTTCTTCTGGCCTCTCTGATAAAGGCAAACTCCTATTCCTTCATTAATTGCTCCACTTACCCTTCTCCCATTCTGCCTATTTCATACACTACCCCTTGCTAAAATGGGAGTTGATGAATCTTTGCAATAGGAACACCTCTAAAGTATATTTCTATTTTAAGATGGTGCTCTTGAGAGCAAAGCACTTTTAGAATCAAATTACGGATTTTTTGTTTTAGAATTTCAAATATGGTGTCAACGGGCGATGGTTTGGGAATCCAGGTCCTTTCTTTAAGCCTCTTCAAATCATACATCTTCTCCGAACCCTGGTCCTGTGTGAAAAATCAAAAGATTTTCTGTCAACTCCAACTGGAAGCCTGTATAGGACCCAACTCCAACCATAGATTGTTGTATAGACAAATTTCTGACAAGTTAACCCAGGCAGAACAATGGCCCCTCAAAGATGTCCATGCCCTAAACCCTGGAACTTGTGATGATGTTTGCATACATGGCATAAGGGACTTTGCAGATGTGGTCAAGGGTCCAGACTTTGAGATTATCTAGGTAGACTCAATATACTGATATGTGCCCTTAAAAGAAGAGGAACTTTCTTAGCTGTAGCTATTGATAGAGAGATTTGACAACAGAAGAAGGATATGAGAGACGTGACATGAAAGAAGTTGATTTGCTGGCTTTGAAGGTGAAGGAGGGGCACTGGGACCAAGAAAAAGCCTCTTGAAGCTGGAAAAAGCAAGGATATGGCTTCTCCCCTGGAGTCTTCAGAAAGGAATGCAGTCCTGCTGAAACCTTCATTTTAGCTAAGTGAGACCCATGTCAGACTTTTGACCTACACAGCTGTAAGAAAATAAATGTGTGTTTTAAGCCACTAGGTTTATGGCAATTTGTTATGGCAATATTGAAAAACTGATACAACCAGAAGAACTTGTGAGCACCAGGAGACTCTGTGGAACTATGAGCAGCCAGCCTCCTACATACACCAATGTCTTAGATGGGAATCCTTACAGGGTATTGGATGTGTGACTTAAGGTGCTCCCCTTCTCTGCCAGAGAACATAGGTATTTTGTCCATTGGCAGGTGAAAATATCTGTGTTCTATGGAGTTCAAGCTCTTAAACCCAAATGAAAGAAAAGAGCTGACTATGCTTTAATACTTGTTAGGAATGTACAACATACAAACAAAAAGGCGGTATTCCCAGGGTACGAAACATCCTGCTACTTTTCTTACAGAACTTCAAATAGAAAAATCGAGCTATTCTTCAAAAATTCCAGTGATGGTGCCCATGGCACAGAGCTGTATGTGAATGGATGTTAACATTAAAAATGTTTTAAATTCTTATGCAAAATTTAAAAATGCTCAAGAACTATGCACACACAGATGTATGTGTGTATGTGTGTGTATATATATATATAGATAGATAGATACTGAAGTATTTTTCGTAAAGTATATTGGCAGATGAATTAGGCACATCTACCATCCCTTTTTCCTGCCTTCTAGGTTTTGTGCTTTTATAGAATGCAATTAAAAGCTGATGTTCCATTCTCAAAGAACTTGCACTCTGGTATATCAGAATCTCAGAGTAAAATCTTTTTTTCTCCCAAAGTGGGTGAGTTTATTAGCATGCTGTGTACACACACATTCATGCGTACATACACACACATACACTCAAAGATGTTTAATAATGGAAGACACAAAATCATTATTTTAATCAAGAGATGCAATGTTCTGTACATTCCCAGGACCTAGTGACACACATTTTTTGGGGAAAATAAGTTCTAGAGAAGTTGATGTCAAGACACCTGGTGACTTTCCCAAGGAGTGATCTTGGTATGAAAATACAATTGTCCCAATAAAAATACAGAGGAGTCAACAAATGGGCAACTCTTTAGGTTATGGTTTTGAGACAAGTAATCCATAGGCAATCTGGGGAAAACGGCATAGAGTATTCTCTGTTGCTGATTAGTTGCAAAAGGAATGCTTGGAAACATCTTTTCATCATGTGAAGAGCTGGCATATATTTCCTTGCGTGTTATCCTGAAAGCAACAAATGAAAGAAAATAGCGATGAACTTCTAAACTACAGCTTGATGGGGGTCAATTTTTGGATGATTTATCTTATGGTTGAGTACGGATAGAGGGATGTAATGAAGGAAAATATGAAATTGTATGAACAATTTGGCTTGCATACTTAATCTAGGGAAATGAGATCAATCTGACCTAAATTAACTCTGGCCCTAACATTTTACTATGATTTGAGTTATTCACTGAAATTAATTGGTAAATGGCACAGTTATTAACTGTTTCTGGAAAGTTACAGTGTGATCATGACTAAGGACAAATTAACCTAGAAAACATGTCACAGACAGCCCAGGGCCTGAGAACCAATGCATAATGAAACAGGACAGAGGGAAAACTCCAAGGGGGAACTTTCTTCTAAGCTTACAAATGTGGTCTTTCTCTTTCCAAGGTAGCCTCATACTGGGAAAATCAGGCTGTCTCCTATTGCTCTTTCTGGCATATTTGTATTACAGGGATCTCATACGAGTGACATTTAGCATAGGTCATTGAAGGATACCAAGAAAATCCCCTTTTGATTATTAAGTAATAATATGCAACACCCTGAGCATAATTCAAACCACTTTTTCTGTGTTTGATTTCCCCCTCTGGGTGCAGGAAATCACTAAATCTGCACCCTACTAGATACAGCGAGGGGGTAAAGTCAATTCTAAACCAGCTGCAGCATTAGAGAAAAGAAAGTAACTCTGCACCAATGAGCAGACTGGCAGCTTCCATGTAGTCAGAGAATTTTTCAGTTAGAAGGAGCTATGAGCAAATCTTCCTCCTTTTACTGGAAAGTGCAATTCAGAGCAACAAAAATGTATTATGGTTAGGTACTATGGAGCTTTTTGATATTTAGAGATAAATAAGTACTGATCCTTGATCTGATGGACTCTAAATATAGTGGAGTAGCCAGAGGACATATGTTTGACAATTTGGTAAGGGCTGTGTTAGCTGTTTGTATCAGTCAGAATTTTTAGTTTCAAGCCACAGCAACTGACTTTTGCTGATCTAAATTAAAAAAGCAACACACCAAACTCTGGTCAGAATTGTTGCTGGGGGGCTGGAGAGCTAGGCACATATGGAAGCCAGAGAAGCTTCTAAAATAATGTCATTGGTTAGGTTCGTTGTTGCTGCTAAGCCCTAGAAACCACAGTTTGCTTGACCACCTATGCAGGTCCTGGATACTACACAGTGTGGCTGCCACAGCCGCCTCCAGAAGCAGGGCATTGTTTGCACAACTGCTTCTGCTCACCATTAGAGTGGATTCTCTTCTGTCTCTGCTTCTTTGTTAATCAGTTGGTAATTCCAGGACCCAGAGAGCTGTGTCTGATTAGCCAATTCTAAGTGTGTTGCCTCTCTCTTAGCTACAAGGGTGGCCAGGAAAGTGAGTCGCTGGCATTTCAGTTTCTATGTTGGTTTATTACCATTGGAGTATGTGGCTAATGAAGAGGGCTGAAGGATCAAATTTTAAACTTAAAATTTAGTAGGTCATAGTCTCTTTCAGCTTAAGTATTCTTTTGTGTGATTCCTTTTTCTTTTTAATTCTCCATCTTTCTGTTTCTCCTCTTCCAAATCCAGTCTCTTTCCAAGATGGCATCAGGTATATGGTGAGAAGATCGACATGATGACACAGTGTGGGGGTGAGAAGGAGACCTGAAGCTCATGTGGTACCATCTGTGTCCTGGCTGGTTACCAGTTGTAGGGAGCCTGGTTTGGTTTGGCCCTTGACCAACATATCTTTTTGGAAAGTTGTGCTAATCTGACATCCATTGATGGGTGTTTCTTGACATAGTTCTCATGTCCCAAAGGCATAGTGGAGCTTCTTTCTCCTAACCCCTGGCCTCTGCAGGAAACTTCACAGCCCCACACCAAAGGATGTGGGAATAGTTAGTCTCTGATTAGCTCTCCCAGCTGGGCTAGGTATAGAGTGGTGCAGACTGTGTGGCTCAACACAGAGCCTTGTCTCCTGAGACATTTTGCTCTCCCATACCTGAGAGTTTCACTCTAGTTCTGGCTTTCCTCTTCCCCCATATTGGGGTGGAAAGGACTGGATTGCCATACTCTTCTTCTCTCTGGCAGGAAATAATATATGTACACAACCTACCACTCTTTTTCTCAGGTACAATAAATCTCATGGCTGCAAGTGATCATGATTTCAGTATAGAAATGAAAACATTGTGGATTAGCACAGAATAACCCAGTTGGGACATCTGCATAAGTCAGTACAAGAAACGTGGAAGGGTTCATGTAAGGGATTGAAGGGGTCAGAAAGGACTCACTTTAAGGAAGTGACTCCTGAGGAGAAACTATGGGCCCAACTCTAGATAGCTTAGACTATATTCATACAGTCAGGGCAAGGAGATAGTAGGTCCTTAAAATATGATTTGAGGGGAGTTAGGAAGATTTCCCAGATGAAAATTGCCTTCACCCAATTTGCCTTTCTGTCTGATAGTCCACAGAAATCTCATTGTGTGAGTCAGGAGGATGTAGAAAGTTCACTTCCTCCCCAGTGGCAGATAGCAAGAAGACACCACAGAGTGCAGGAGGTCTGGGACATTTCCATAGAAGCAGAGGTGTGAGGAACTAGCAACTTCCAAGAGAATTCCCTTCCCTGCTTGGGAGAGATCAGTGATTAAGAACTATTTAATGGAGTCCAAAAGTCTGAGCTTAGACTTCAGGGCCAGGAGATTAGATTTTAGGGAAAGGGAACCAGAAATGCTGGAGCTGACCATCAACAATCACAGAAGCAGGACCAGGTCAGTCATGGGCAGTAATGGGCCCAAAGGCTCTAGGGGGGCCAAGGCCAGTCCCTGGAAAGCTGTTTGAAAGCCAAGTGCACAGAATGAGGCAGAGCTGGTGAGACAATTAGTGCTGATCTCTTAGAGCTTTCATTTCAAGTCATCTTAGGGGTTGAATGGTTAGATTGAATATCTTGCCTGTCTGTGTATTAAAGTTGCAGAGCAGACCATAGGAGATACAGACAGCATTATTCCTTCTTGGCATTTAGAGAGCTCCTTAAATGAAAATAGATTCTGGGAACAATTGTGACAGTGTTAGACACAAATATCTAGCTTAGAGTTAATATCTCACTTATTTCATTCACTTATAGTTTATCAGAAACATCTATATATAAATAGTTAGTGAAGTGGGAATAAAATAAGGGCTTGCCTTCAAATTGAAAGGGAAGGCTATGCACACACACCCCAAAACAAGGTGTTTAATGTGTTGTGAGAGAACAGATGAAATATTATAGAATTTATGAGGAGGGAGAGAATGATTCAGATGGGGGTGGGCCGGGCAGGAAGTCTTGGAGAAGAAGGATTTCTTCACAGAGGCTTGAAAGAGGAGGAAGATCTGAACATTTATTTGAAGGTGGGCAGAATATTCAAGAGAGAAGAGATAGCATGGAGAACAAAATCTGTAGCATTTGGGAAAACGGAGAGCCATTTGTTTTGGAAGGAATGTAAGTGACGTAAAAGAAAATTAGGTCCTAGTCAGGAGATTAGAGACCTGTGAAAAGGGGAACTAGAAGAGCCAGGTCTGGATTGTGGAGTTACCCAAGGGGAAGCTTCAAAGGGACTCTAGCTTGGGCAGCAGGAAGCCCCAGGAGGCCTTAGGGAAGCTGAATGTGGTAAGGAGAAAGAGAAAGCCCAGAAAAAGGAAAGGAAACTTCTCCTTTGTCATCATTTTGCCATTTCCTTACTTTAAACAGATCCTCCCTTTATGTTTTTGACCCCAGGGTGGTCTCTAACCGTTTTTTCTTGGTGTCTAACAGGAAATAAAAGGCTAGAGAGAGATGCCATATGAACAAATGGGAAAAATATCTCTTGTGTGTGTTTGTGTGTATGTGTGTGTGTATAAAATACATATAGTATTAACATTTCCTGTTCTGGTTGAGAAGATGAGAAACAATTGTTGCACCTTTCATTTTACTAGGTTTTTAAATTCCTTTTCTTTCAAACATCTTGTTCTTGAAATTTTTTTGTGTGTGCAATTGGAAATAATACTGGAAAATGCAAAAGGAAAGCACACAAACCAGAAGTGTAAAGGGAATTGGGAGGAAATATCAACAAGGGTTCCATCTTGCTCACTAAGCACATTTTAAAAAATATTTTTTTAAAAAATACTTAGATTACACAAATGTTATACAAAAAATATAGGGATTCCCATATGCCCCCTTCCCACATCTCCCAAACCCTCCCACATAAACAACATCCTTCGTTAGTGTGGCACATTAATTGCTATTGATAAACACATCCTGGGGCATTGCCTTTGAGCATGGACCATAATTTACATTGTAGTTTACACTCTATCCCACACAGTTCTGCAGGCTATGGGAAGATATATAATGGCCTATATCTGTGATTGCAATGCCATTCAGGATGATTCCCAAGTCCCAAAAAAGCCCACGCATTACACCTGTCTTTCCTTCCCCCTCCCCCAGAGCCTCCAGTGGCCACTGCCTCCACATCAATGCTGTAATTTCTTCCATTGCTAGAATCACAATAAGTCTATAGTAGAATACCAGTAAGTTCACTCTGGTCCATAGTTCATTTCCCAATCCTGAGGATTCTGGGATGGTGATGTCCACTCCATCTCTAATTAAGAGGGGGCTTCAGTTTCATACAGCCAATGGATGGGACTCTCTTGCTTGCAGTTATAGGCTCTCTCGTGCCCTTGGTATGGTGGTTGTCAATTCTCACCTCCTTGTTAGCTGTCCTGGGTGAGTCCAATGAACTGGAGAGTAGGTATAGCAACTCCGCTGAGGTTCAGGGCCCAGCTGGCACATGGACAGCCCAAAGATTCAAGTCTCTTGGACATATATCTACCAACTCCAGCACCAAGTATGGGTTCAAATAGAAGGGAGAGGTGAGCCATGTGTAGGGAAGCCATAAATGAGTCCAACTCTGTCACTCTCACTCTCAGGAGCACAAACTCCAAAGTAGGGTCCATTGGCAAGGCACCAAACTCCAGAGCTCTCTGCCCTGGCCATAGGACCTGGGTGTCTCCAGAACCCTTAGGAACCCCGCTATTTGAGGTAGTATCCACTTTGGAAACCTATGAGATCCTGCTGAGATGTGCATAAGAATTACCTCTGGGATGACCTCAGACTCACTTTGAGTTCTCTTAGCCATGTAAACTCATTTGTCTTTACTTTTTCTCCTTTTTATTGAAGGTCTTTTTCCAGTTGCATTGCTAGTTGGTGCTCGGTAGTAATCCCCTGGTGCCAGGCATGCTCATCCCCAAAATTGATGTCCCACATTTGGGGTGAGGTAATGCATTTATATGCTGAGTTTGGCTTAGAGAGAGGCCACATTTGAGCAACAAAGAGGCTCTCAGGAGGTAACTCTTAGGCACCCCACAACACTAGGCTAAGGTTCAATTTCAAGAGCAAAGGCTCACAAGCATAGTCATCAATATCAAGGGCCCATCAGTGGACCATCCTCCTTCGTCAGTCATTGCCTGTGCACTTGGGAGACAGCTGCTACTCTGTTAGAGAATGTGACAGAGCTCTCCAGGATGGGAATTCAATATTCTCTTGGTTATTGTGTGAATTTCTACCCACTGTGACAATGCCCCGTGAACAGTTGAACACGTTTATATGCCTTATATGTATGTCCAGGTGAACTTCCTCCCATGTATCCTCCATCACTGACAGCCCACTCCATTGATCCTCCCCTGCCCCATTTGTAACCCTTCTGTGATCTAAAGCTTCTTCAAAAATGAAGCCAATAGGGAAGCGGGTGTGGCTCAGTGGATAGAGCCCCCGTTTACCATATGGGAGGCCCGGGTTCGCGTCCCGAGGCCTCCTTGTGAGGGCACGCCGGCCTGAGCGGTGTGGTGGGCTGATGCAGCAACCTCACGGCAGGAAGCGGGTGTGGCGCAATGGATAAAGCACCTGTTTACCATATGAGAGGCCCCGGGTTCGCTTCCCGGTGCCTCCTTGTGAGGGTAGGCCGGCTTGCGCAGCGCCATGGGCTGATGCGGCAAGACCTCACAGCAAGGGGGAGATAAGCAGACACAGAGAAGACACGCAGCGAATGGACACAGCAGCACAAGCAGCA
>JAQZBX010096188.1:0-11832 GCA_029593785.1 Cabassous unicinctus
ACCCAGATGATTAAACAGAAACTGTAAGTAGAGGTAAGCATAGGGTAATACAGGAACACAGAGGAGGGACATCTAACCACAGTTGGGGGATGGGGTGGAGTCAGGAAAGAGTCAGAGGAAAGAAAGGTCTGAGCTGTGTCTTTCAATACGAATTAATGAGGTCATTGTGTACATGTGTTTATGTGTGTGTGTTAGGGAGTGGCAGGGGACTGAGGCTGGAGGGGCAAGAGACCACAATGATCAAATTCCCTGTATTTCAACTCCACTTTATCCTGGGTGGTCATAGCCTAAATTATTGAATCAAGTTTAACTGGCTCTCCATAGTGAAGGGACTTTCTATGCTTTTCTAACAGAGGCAGAGTCAAGTCCATGCTCACAGTTTGGTGACTGACCCTGTGTAATTGTGTTGCCTCGTGAGGTGTCCCTCTCCAAGGCACTTGTGTTATTGACTTGATTTGATCACAGAACAGCTCAAAGGAAACAAATGTCAACATATCTTTCTTTGCAGGCACACACAACTTTTCCATTTTATTTATTTGAAAGGGTCTTGTGCTTTAAATTTCAGGGCAGGCCAGTTGGAGAGTTATCTGATTATCATGTGAGTTATTAAAAAAAAACAACTTTCACAAACACAGAAGTGATTCGTTTACCTCTCTATTTTGGTGCTAACCACACATGGATAGCAAATGATAGCAGCATTGTAGAGTGGAAACTTGGCTCGTCATAATTCTCTGGTCAACTTGGATTGCTAAGAAGATGATTTATATGACTTCCACTTATATTACTGAACCTGCAAGACCGTTCTCACTCTATTCAAACAACCAGAATGCATTTGTTTTTTGCTTGCAGTGGGTGGCTCTGCTTGTTCTGGGTTATTTATGGTTCCTGAAAATAGAGAACAGGAGATAGCAAACCTTTTATCTGCTGTTCACTATAATTTGGACAATTGCAGAGTAGTTTCAGTGCTTGGTCTACCAGCATTTTGTGGGACCCTAGAGTTGCCTTTGTGACGTCACCGCTACCTACCAGGAATAAAAGAAGGAATATGGATAAGGATTTGATAAGGTACCAGTTTTTCAGTTGTTAGTATTTTCATTTTTAAAGAGTAGGAAAGTTATAACACTCAACTTTGGCAAGAAGGTATTTTATCCACCATAGGCTTGGTTAGGTGGTGAGGAGAGAATTGCATTTGGAATTGACAGACAAAGAAGCAAGGGATTTAAATGAAACGACTGTATACTTTCATCGTAGGCAAATGAGAGATAAGTTAGTTCTACCTACTAGAACCTGTTACAGTAATCATTTCCTTTGGGACTTAAAAAAAAAAGACTTTTGGCATTAACTGCTCTGACTACCTAAAAAGAGTGCCAGCTTCACAGAAGAAGAAAATACTGTTAGGTAAGCAAGGAAGAAGCTGTAATATGGATGGTTTGATAACTTTATAGTTTTCACCAATTTCGATAGTATTTATTCCATTAGTCAATCAACTTTTATGGAGCATCCACTGTTTGCTCTCTGTCTGAAGCAGTGGATAGAACAATGGATAAGAAGGATAAAGTATCTATTCTCATGAAAATCTGAGCCCAGCAGGGAGACAGACAGCACTTCAATAATGAATTATTTACTCTTGTGAATATGTACTAAAAATGATTAATATGGAGTGGTAGGGCCATGCACAGCAAAGAAAAGTATAACAGGGAGGGTGTGGGGTAAGGCACAAGAACCTCAAATATAAGGTCCCCATGTGCAAAGGCTCTGTGGTAGGAATGGATTTAACCTTTTAGGGGGAACTGAGACTTGTGTGACTGAAGAAAGGAAAGCAAGGACGAGAGTAGAACAAGATAAATTTGCAGAAATAGAAAGGGATTAAATTGTGCTCGGCATCATGGATATGAGAGAAAGAAAAGTCATTGAAAGGCAAGGAAGCAGCATGATAAATAAACAGTGTGATTTAATGGAATTTTTAAAAAGCATACTATTGTTGAAGTAATTTTCCTTCAGTTTTTTTCTATTGAAGACATATTTTTCAATTTAATTTCTATTTTAATTTACTTTGCACATAGTAAAGAGGATAACTTGTGTGTTTCAAAGGACCACATTCTTCTTAGCTTGAAATCATTGTGGTAGATAAGAATTTATAAATTGCAATCTTCAGCTGCATTTAGGTATCTGCCACAGGATAATTAGAAGTGGTGGCAGATCTCTTATCATTGACCAAATTCTAAGAAACAGAAATGCAACCAGAGAAGTTTTCAAACAAACAAACAAACAAACAAACAAAGAAACAAAGTATAGATGTGATGAAACTGAGGTGACTATCAAAACTCGAGTGCAAATACCTACAAAAAGCAGTAACATATAACACAGATTTCTCCATTCCAAAAGAGAAGTGAGATTTCCGAAGTCTGATGATGCTGTCTGAATATCTTATTCATCCAAATGCAGATGAGCGCTCAAATGTCATTGAATTATGAGGTCCCACGGAAAGAGGCTTCAACTTAGATTAAATACAGGCAGTCCAAACTAATATGTATGACGGGCTCTCCTGGATTTCTTGTCCCAGCTGGTATTAACCTCAAACAGCAGATTTTCTAGGACAGTTTTGTTATAAAATATTGTTGCCTTTTAGTATTCTGACACTTTTAAGGCAGCCACGTGAGCCAATTTTGGTTTAAGAAATATAGCCGTTATGTCTAGTGGTATCAGGAATTTTTTCCTTCCTGCTGTCACAGCCTAGAATTTCCTCTCTTTTTCTTTTCCTTTCATCCTGAAAACTTGAACTAAAATCTCTAGAACCTTAATCCATTAATTAAATGTCTAATGCAACATGCCTCTGTTTTTTCTGTCTTTGAAGATGACTCTTTCTTTAATATCCCAGTTTCTCTAGGTACAGCTATACAAATTCAAGCATGACTGTAATTGTGTCTGAGGGTAAAAAAAAAAAAGAAAAAAGAAAAAAAAAATAGATAAAGCTCATAATGGGTGGTATTTCATTCCTGACTTACTTAACATTACTATTAGTTAAATGTTTTAGAAAATGTGTCATATTGTTAAACTAATTTTGGGACACAAAGGAAGAAGAAAAGCTATTAATCTATGTTTTGTTTTGTGATATCCCAGGGAAGAGATGTCACTGGAAAGGAACAATAAGCTGGACAATCCCTGAGGCATTAGGAAGAAAAGGACAATGATAGTGATCATAATAACTACCATTTTAGAAGACTTACTATGTACCATTCCTGTGTTAAATGCTTTCCAGGCATTATCTCCTTCAATCTTTCTAATAATCCTATAAGGCCATATTAATATTTATTCCCACATTACAAATGAGGAGACTGAGGCTTAGAGAGGTTAAAGCAATTTGTCTAAAGTCGTTCCATTAGTAAATGGAAAAACTAGGATATTACACTTGTCCAGTCTGACTCTAGGGGCTATATTGTGAACCACCAATGATCAAGGGGTTAACAGATGGACCAATCTTTGATCAAGAGGATCTTGAGGGTTGCATGAGTCTCCTCACTCTTTGGAGCTTATTCTCCATTCTGCTTTACTCTATTGCATCCCTCCCTGCCCTCGTTTCACTGAAGGTGAGCTTGCTGTGCCCTGGAAAAACACAATAGGTTAAAATAGCTTCTTTGGCAGAACCTGTGGTTTTGGAGCTGTAGAGAATAAAGCATGCCAATAAAACATGGAACATCCTACTGAGACACAAGTCCAAGCAATGCTGCTGTAGAGCACAGACAAAGCAGTGTTTCCTGGGCCCTGGCAGGAAGTAGCGTGGACATATAGGAAAGCAGATTTTCAACAAAGCTCTTGGGCAGACCATAAGCTGGAGAAGTTCAGCTGCCAACCCCGAGCTAGTTCAGTGGCAACCATCAACCATCCTTTTGGTAGAATGTGTAAAGGACTCATGGGTATCAGATGTCCCAGCCAGGAAACAGTGCTATGTCCAACATGAACAACACAGATATTAAATGCTTATTTCCACAACGATAAGGGACTTTTCTGTGGATTTAGTTTTAAGATCTATTGTCAAATGAACTGATGTATGTGAAGTGTTTGCTCAGTACTTGGGAAGCCAAGATCTCTAGAATCAAGAGTTCCTTTCCCAACTGATCACTGATTGCAAAAGATAATTTCTTAAGACCAAAATCTTCTGGTTTCAAATTAAGACCATTTCTATGTATGCATGCAGATGATTCAGAGACAACCAAAAATTAATTCCTTTTCTTTCTCAGTTGGTCATGAAGCCCACCTGATGTGGCAAAGCAGTGATTCCAGGATTTTGAATAACTTCTGGCTGAACTTTTTGTTCAGCTGGCTTCCAGCCTTCCCCCTACTATCAGAACATTTAAGCAAAACAACCTGCTTTTGCCTGAGTGACCCAGGTAACAGCCTACTTTAGCTTGAACTGCTTAGGTATTTTAGCTAAAAATGGCTTCTATCCATGAGTCACCTGAATAATTGCTTTATTTTGCTGGCCCACTTAGCGGGGTGGGCCAGCAGGTGTTAAATGCAAGTGTCAGGAAGGACCTCATTGTTTTCAACTCTATGGAGAGCACCATGACAGTTTCTTAATGCCTTAAGAGGTACATCTTTTTTAAAAAATTTGTATTTTAATATATATGTTTTTAGTAGAGAAGTTGTGAGCTTACAAAACAATCATGTATAATGTGTAGAATTCCCATACAACACCCCTCCACCAACACCTTATATTATTGTAGAATATTTATTACAGATTATAAAGAAAATCATCAGACTATTAACAGTAACTATGGTCCGTAGGGTATATTTGGTGTATTTTTCCATACCTCCCTATTATTAACATCATCTATTAGTATTGTACATTTATTATAGTTCATCAGAGAACACTCATATTTGTACTGCTAACGACTGTCCATCTTCCACCACATGGTTGGTTCACTGTGTTATACAGTTCCACTGAATGTACACTTTGGATGGCTTATACAAGGCATGGGACTGTATAAGAAGTACATCTTAAATTCACTTTCAGTCCTTGAACTTCCTTCTTGTGGATGGATCACCTTTGCCATATGATAAAAATAACCTCCTTTCAATCTTTGTTTGTTGGGCAATTTCCTGTACTTTCCTTCTCTCTCTCTGTAGCTTTGTGGTTTCGAAGAAACAATAAATCAGCAAAAACTTATTGAATATCTACTGGCCAAGCACTGTGGGGTTTATAAAAGGACAAGGTCTCTTCCTTAAGGTGTGGCTGCTTAGAGAGATTGAGGCATATGAATCATTAGGAAGTGCATGCATGTCTAGCACTGACCTGTTTGGAAGTATAATCAAATTGCAGAAGGACAAAATAGTTGGAGAAATCCCCAGGAGGCGATTGTTTTTTCCGCAAATGTTAGAATGTTTACTTTTACAAAAATGTAAACTTTTATCCTAGGAAGTGCAACACTGAAGAGAGAGAGATTTGTCTGTCATATTTAGAGGGTAATTCAGGGTTCATGGTTCTACAAAGGAAAGACAGCAGACAGCTTTGGCTATAAAAACATTTAGTATTTTAAATACTTCAGTATTTAGAAAAAAATCCACCATATACTTTACTTTCATGATTGAGTTTTTCAGATGCTTTTAAGATTATAAAATACATAGAAAACGGATAGAGAAAAAAAATAATTTGCTTCGTGCAGAATGGTCAACATTGAAAAACTAAACATAATATGATTTTTCTTGAAAATCCATTCATATGTAAAAAAGGGTATTTAGTGCCCTCCCTTCAATTTTGAATTTTCATTGTTTTAATTTGAGGACATTACATAACAAAAGGACTTCTTCTGGGTGGGTTTTACTTTTTTTCCCCCTGTCTATAAAAATGACAGGACTTTAAAATTAAGTGGTGGGGCAAAAAAAAATTCTTTTTAATAGAGACTTGAACTTTGATGTAAAAGCTTGCTATTTCTATGCTTACACAGTTTAAGTTCTCTGGCATAGAACTTTTAGTCTTGAGATAAATGTCATGAACATGATTTTGAAGGTCAGGCTGGTGAACCACCAAAAGTGTCTGACAGCTCTAAAAGGGAATATTTACATCTGGCTCATGGCATCGTGCTCTTTGCTGTGATGAAGTCAGGTTGAATAAGTGGAGCAGCATGAACTGAGCTTCGATAGAACTTGACATCTTGACCCCAGAGGCCTCTGTGCCTCTTTTAATCCTGTTTCCCCTCTGCCTCCCACCATGTGGGAGGAACAACCATAAAAATCCACTGACTTTCTGCAGGAACACTTGGCCTGGTTTCCCTGTAATACCTGTTTATACATGAATCAACCCAAAATTAACTTCAGGGACAGCAGGATATTCCTGACCTTGTGAATTCAAGTATGAAATGTACTAGAATATGTAATTAGCCAAATTTCTTGGTATATGAGCTGTTCTACTAAGTTAGATTTCTGGTTATTTAAGAGTGCGTTCCAGGACTAGTTTTTGTTTGAAACTTCGTTATTGAATAGGCCTTCTAAAATTCATTAGCCAGCTCTCCTGTCATTGGAAGTTTGATTATTAAATGCATCTTCATCTTTCTGGATGATTCCAATCTTACGATGTCATGGGATCATCATTCTAAACATCAGCAATCTAAATATATAAGTATCAATATAGAAGGGAAATAAGACTAGTCATTTGAAGGTCAGGTTTGAGGCAAAGGAATGGGGTGGTATGCGCAGTAAGCAGTTTAGTTTTAGTTAACAGGGGTTATACTGCAGGTAAAATTCCTGACAACCGGCCCAAAGCTTTCAATAATATACCCTGCTTCCACTTAAACTAAAATGTAAAAGAAACCATGAAGAATTTGTCATAATTTTACATAAGATCACCTCTTAAAAATTCCAAAATAAATTATCTCCTTCTTCTAGACTAATTTTGATAAAAGGAAAGGATATGCAAACTACAAGAAAAGTATCTAGAAAATGGATTATGAAATTATCTCAATTTTATATTTGGGACATTTAGAGCACTTTCCTAACAGTAGAAAATGCCATCAGTTTTTAAAACCACATTTTGTTGGGCATAGGCAGAAAAGATTAAGCAATCTGCAGTCTGAGTTACCCTCTTGCAAATAACCTTTGGTTTGTAGGTTGAAAGAAACATTAAAATAATCATAGCTGCTGAACTGCACTCTTTCAGCAGCCAGAAGTGAGTGGCTTTGGAAACAGCACAAAAGATGGAGGGTATTCTTAAGAGATTATTTGTAAATCCACATGTATGTCAGCCTATTAAAATGATCATGCTTTCAGTGAATAAAGGAAGAAGAAGGGAAGACTCTGCATTTCTTGAAGCATGGTATATAACGCTATGCAGTGTTTTAAATGCCATTTGGCAAAAGACCCCTAAGTGTCTACCATGAATGAATATGGAGAAGGAATGCAAAGATGTTGTCTTTTCTTTTCTTTCTTCTTTAAAAATCTAGATACCTATCTGTGCCCTCTGAAGCACAACCATGCCTTTGGTCTGTTAATTGTAGGAAATAGCGTCCACCACTTCTATATCCTGTGCACTTTCTTTAAAGACAGTGAAAAGCATTTAATGCTGCTAAGATGCAGTGCATTCTTCACCTAAGCAAAGTGCAGCTCACCATTGTGGCATTCATACAGAGATAAAGGACTGGAAGCATAATGAGAAGTAGTGTGATAGAAGGGTCACAACATTGATATTGGAGGCAGACAGAACTGGGATTGAAAACCTGTTCTGCCACATTCTGTATGACTTTGGGCCAGTTACAGAGTCTTTGTGAATTTCAGTTTTCTTCCTATGTAAAATGGGGTTAGTGGGGGTTGTTGTAATGACTAAACTGTACTGATAGCTATAACATTAACCCTATATTTATATCTATATGTCTATATTTAAAGTACCTGGCACATTTTAAGTATCCAATCCTTCTCTTAGGTTTGAAAGTTTGGATTGCATTATTCTTGTTCCAAAGATGTTTTACATGATGTTTAATCTTGATTTACACATGAGGAGACTATATTTCCAAAAGACCATGTGATCTGCCCAAAGTAGATTAGTAAATCGTGATGCTCATTCAGACATTCACTAATTCACCCAATAGTCCATGAATACGGCACACACTGAAATGTTTACAGCATCCAAGACAGATAAAAGGAGGAGTTAACCCACTTTTCCTCATTCCATCCAGTAATTTCTTAATATATTCCCAATACCAAAAGTTCTCTAAGGCTGGGGATAAAAAGTAATTTGGAAATTTAGACGGTAATTAGAATTTTATAATAGATGAAAAATAATGACTTTTCTGATAGCATATTCTGATAAGAAATGATAAAGTCATAACAGTTATTTATTGAGATAACAAAATTTGGATTAAAAGCTCTGAGACCATGAGACATGAAAGCAAGAATATATGAATATAAAAATAAGAAGTAGGTTGTGATCATAAAATTTTAAGAAGCATTGGCCTTATACTTATGGTACACCAGAAAAGTGCTACAACTTGGACTAACATCATGACTAGTTAGTTAGCATGCCCATGTTCTAGCACTTTGAGTTTGGGTGGTGTGAGAAGTGGGCAAGGGGCAGAGGGGAAATTAGAAACATAGAAAAAATAGCAAAGGCAGAGCAGACACAATCTTTGACTTGGAGGAGTTCGTCATCTATTTGGGGAGTAAAACACTTGCAAGTGTAAATAAAGAATACTTCCCAAGCCATTGATTAAATACAAATTGATAAAACATTAGGTAAGGAGGTTCACAATCTTGGAGGTCATAAGCATTAATTCTCACCAGTTCATTCTTTGTCTATATTGTTCTGGCTGGGAAAGTCACTCTGGTTTCTGGGATTTATTCAACCCATTTATAAATGGGCAAAAGGTGGCCAACCTTTATAACTTTTCTGGACTGAGACACACCTATTAAGATGCTATCACTAGGTTCTACCATCACTACCAGTCTATTTTCTCCCCCTCGCTTCTAGTTTCCAACACATACATATACATATGCACCCACACAAACACCCCATTTTTGAATTTTGCATGATGGGAAACATGACCAACCATATTAACCAACAGGTGAGTCATTGTGACCTTTATATAAGCAATACATTGAATTCCAACAGAAATGATAGATTTCTTAATTTCCCTTTGATTCTCCCTTCTGCCATCACATATAGAATAAGCTGCAGTCCTCTAGTGAGGAGTTGTCATTATGTACCAAAACATATTATTAAATTTATTTTCCCCTCAATTTTCTTGTGTGTTGAAAGAAGGAATTAGATTAGATAATATGTAAGTACTTTCTGCATTCTAGCTTTTAGGAAACGACAAATTTTGAATTCACTATTTTGAATGTACCATGGACAGTTGTAGCAGCGGATAACTATGAAAGTACCCATTAAGATACTCGGTCAAACATAATTATGTTCCTTGGCCTGTCATCACTGTAGTTGATAAGCATGGAGAAGGTATTCTATATCTTTTAGACATTCCCTTGGTCCTCAACCCTGTTTATCTAGAAATGAGATCAACATAGAGCACAACTGCAGATTGCCTTAAATTTGAAATATCTGATTGAGTCACCTTTGTGGGTAGTTGACTGAGAAGCACTGTTTTTCCAATGGTTTGAGTGTGTGAATTTGGATTTGCAGGAGCTATTAGAATTGCTGTAGGATAAAGAAATCTTTATCTTCTAATGATACTCATTTTCTAATAGTATTATTGCAATGGGTGAGAGTGATTTTGAAATCTGTTCAAAATCACACAGGCTTCTGATGTGAAAACTTTCTGAAGCCCTCCATGACCTCCTCATGGAAGTCACCACTTTCCATTCTCCCTTGGCATTATATTCTTCCTGCTAGCACAGAACTTAAAAAATTACATTGATTTTTTAAAAATCACAAATCTCCAGCATAATGCCTGGTACATAGTTGTCACTCAAAAATTAGTTTATGAAATGAATATTTGAGTGCATATACATATGTGTCTACCTACTCTAAGAGACTGTGAATTCCATAAAGAATTGCCCCAGATCTTTGGACAGTGTCTGACATAGAGTTGGTACAGAACAAATATTTTTTTAATTGAACTAGATTCCTACCAAATGTAGTTCATGGCTGTTTGTATCTCACCATCTTGCATCCTTCCTTGTACTTCTATGTCTTTCTTACTTCTCCCTTTCTTTCCTGTTCTCCTCTCTCTTGTCTTCTTTCCCTTTTTCCACTTCAGTACAACAATCTTTATATATTTTCTTTTCCATGCCTCTTCTATTTGTTTACTATCCTGAGAAAAATGTCTCTGGACAAAACCCACCATGCTGAGTTATGAGGTTGCTATAAAGTGAGCTGAAATAAGCTTTAAGCTTGAGTTCACACATTTCTTATGTGTGTAGAGTTGTTTAAGAAGCAAGAGGTATAACGGCCTACAGACTTGGGATGAGGTGATGAGGGACATGGTTGACTTTTTAATGACTCTCCATTTTTAATTCCTGGATGTGAAAGCAACATTCATGAGAAAAATTTAAAATACCCGATGTTATTTATTAGTGTTAATTCCCACGATAAAGGTATGAGCATTCAAAATGTCCAAATCTTCACCTGACCCTTTTTGCATGAATAGGCCTCATGGACCGTTGAGACTATTTTTTAACTAGTGAGATTGTATCTGATTATGCCTAAAGTCCAATTATTATTTTGTTGGGATGAAAGGAGCTGGAACTGAATTGATGAAAGATTCTGCCCAACACCACACTTATGAATATAGTGCTATGAGTACGGCTCTATTACAAACTTACAGTGAATTTGGAAACTTACAAATTGCATAGTAGGGAATGGATGTGGCTCAAGCAGTTGAGTGTCTACCTTCCACATGGGAGGTCCTGGGTTTGGTTCTCAGTTCCTCCTAAAGAAAAAGACAAATAGACAATGAGCCAACAATGAGCAAACAGATGAGGGAACCATCTCAGGGGGGAAAATTGCATAAGTGACTTCCAGTTGACCAAGATGGTAATATAAGATGTTCCAGGGTGCCATTGCCCACAGAATCTTTGAACAACTAACAAAAACTGGCAGAGTTATGTTCTTCAGAACTCTGGAAAACAGTTCAGGGATTTCAGTAACTGGGTAAGTGCTAAATCAAGAAAACACGACTTTAAAATATGATAGGAGAAGCCCCTGGTGTCCTTGCTGGCCCCTCCTTTGACCCTTTTCCAGCATGGTGTGGGGCCACCCTGCATTCCCATTTTGGGTCCCTGTACCTGTTCCTGAAGGAATAGAGTAACCCATCTGTGCATGTTACAGTGCCTGTATGTCAGTGCCAATCTTATCTGGTGGAAGCATGAAAGGCTGAACCTAAAAACTCTTCTCTGGCTCACCCAACTAGAACTTAACCAGCAGGCAGAAGCAGTTTGTGACAGTTAATTAGCATAAAATGCATTAAGTCAAAGTGGGTTGGGACAAAGGATTACCTGCTGTAAGTCATAAAGTGGAACACCCAGGTGGGGAAGAAGTTCTACTTCATAGGGAGTAAAGGGGATATTTGAATTCTTATAAATGAGATAATTCCTAAGGCATGAGCAAGCATGAGCCCATGAGAAGATACACGCTCAGAAAAGATGGAGAGGACCCTTTACTTCACATATGCCTAGAGCTGATATTCTTCACAGGAGGGCTAGACTCTGAAGAAGAGCACCAACCACCACAGAACCAATTTGCAGAGACTGTGAAAGGTGATTTTTGTTTGGTTTGTTTGTTTTTGTTAGGTCCTGCTACTCAAGGAAATCTCTTTCATATCACCAACTAGATAGAAACTTAAGAAACAGGCAACTCAGGGATTTAATACCAGAGTAAACACTTTAAAA
>JAQZBX010096189.1:0-11828 GCA_029593785.1 Cabassous unicinctus
TTGTGGTTTTGATTTGCATTTCCCTAATAGCTGGCAATGTTGAGCATTTTTTCATGTGCTTTTTAGCCATTTGTATTTCTGCCTTGGAGAAGTCTCTTTTCAGGTCACTTGCCCATTTTTTAAATGGGTTGTTTGTCTTTTTATTTTCGAGGTGTAGGATTTCTTTATATATGCAGGATATTAGGCTCCTATCAGATGTATGGTTGCCAAATATTTTCTCCCATTGGGTAAGCTGCCTTTTTATTTTTTTAATAACATCCTTTGAGGTGCAGAAGCTTTTAATTTTGATGATTTCCCATTTATCTATTTTTTCTCTTGCTGCTCGTGCTTTGGATGTGAAGTTCATGAAACCATTTCCTATTACAAGGTCCTGTAGATGCTTCCCTACATTAACTTCAAGGGTCTTTATGGTTTTGGCTCTTATATTTAGATCTTTGATCCATCTGGAGTTGATTTTTGTATAAGGTGTGAGATGGTATTCTTCTCTCATTCTTTTGGATATGTATATCCAGTTCTCCAAGCACCACTTCTTAAATAGGCCATTCTCTCCCAAATGAGTGGGCTTGGTGGCCTTGTCGAATATCAGATGACGTTATATGCGAGGATCTATATCAGAACTCTCAATTCGGTTCCATTGGTCAGTAGGACTATCCTTGTGCCAATACCATGCAGTTTGATCACTGTAGCTTTGTAGTATGTTTTAAAGTCAGGTAATGGGATACCTCCAACTTCATTTTTCATTTTCAATATGTCTTTGGCAATTCAGGGCCTCTTACTTCTCCAAATGTATTTTGTGGTTAGTTTTTCCAGTTCCTTAAAAAAATATAGTGTTGATTTTTATTGGGATTGCATTGAATCTGTAAATTATTTTGGGTAAGATAGACATCTTGATGATGTTTAGTCTTCCTATGCATGAACAGGGAATATTTTTCCATTTATTTAAGTCTTCTTTGATTTCCTTTAACAATGTTGTTTATTTTTCTGTATATAAGTCCTTTACATCTTTAGTTAAATTTATTCCTAGATATTTGATTCTTTTAGTTACTATTGTAAATGGTATTTTTTCTTGATTTCCTCCTCAGATTGCTCATTATTGGTGTACAGAAATGCTACTGATTTTTGAGCATTGATCTTGTAGCCTGCAACATTACTGAAATCATTTATAAGTTCTAGAAGCTTTGCTGTAGATTTCTCAGGGATTTCTATGTATAGGATCATGTCATCTGTGAATAAAGAAATTTTCACTTCTTCCTTTCCAAGTTGGATGCTTTTATGTATTGTTCTTGCCTCAGTGCTTGGGGAAGTACTTCTAAGACAATGTTAAATAGGAGTGGTGATAGAGGGCATCCTTGTCTTGTTCCCAATCTCAGAGGGAAGGCTTTTAGGATTTCACCATTGAAAATGATGTTGGCTTTCGGTTTTTCATATATACCCTTTATCATATTCAGAAAATTTTCTTCTATTCTTATCTTTTGTAGTATTTTTATCAGGAAAGAGTGCTGTATTTTGTCAAAATGCTTTCTCTGCATGTATAGAGATGATCATTTGATTTTTTTTCAATCTGTTTATGTGGTGTATTACATTGATTTTTTTTCTTATATTGAACCTTCCTTGCATACCTGGCATGAAACCCACTTGGTCACGGTTTATAATCCTTTTGATATGTTGTTGAATGTGATTAGCAAGTATTTTGTTCAGGATTTTAGCATCTAGGTACATTAGAGAAATTGGCCTGTAATTTTCCTTTCTTGTGGTATCTGTTTGTTTTTGGTATGAGGGTAATGTTGGCATCATAGAATGAGTTAAGCAATATTCCTTCTACTTCTATTTTTTGGGAGAGCTTAAGGAGAATTGGTGTTAGTGCTTTCTGGAATGTTTGGTAGAATTCAGCTGTGAAGCCATCTGGTCCTGGGCTCTTCTTAGTTGGGAGGTTTCTGATGACTGAGTCTATCTCTTTATTTGTGATTGGACCGTTGAGTTCATCAATTTCTTCTTTCATCAATGTAGGCTGTCTGTGAGTTTCTAGAAACTTGTCCATTTCCTCTAAATTATCATTCTTGTTGGCATATAATTTTTCAAAGTATCCTCTTATGATACTCTTTATTTCTGTGGGGTCAGTAGTGACATCGCCTGGCTCATTTCTTATTTTGTGTATTTGAATCTGTTCTTTCTTTTTCCTTGTTAGTCTGGCTAAGGGTTTGTCAATTTTTTTGATATTCTCAAAGAACCAGCTTCTGGTTTTGTTTATTGTTTCTAGTGCCTTTATTCTCTATTTCATTTAGTTTGGCTCAAATATTTATTTCCTTCTTTTTACTTCCTTTTGGTTTAGTTTGTTGTATTTCTAATTCCTCCAAGTGTGCAGTTAGTTCTTCAATTTTACCTCTTTCTTCTTTTTCAATATATGAATTTATGGCTATGAACTTCCCTCTCCTGACTGCTTTCCCTGCATCCCATAGGTTTTGATATGTTGTGTTGTCATTTTCATTAGTTTCAAGGTAGTTGCTGATTTCTTTTAAGTTTTACTCCTTGACCCACTGTTTTTCTAAGAGTGTGTTGTTTAACTTCCATATCTTTGTGCCTGACCTGTTTCTCTGGCCCTTAGTGATTTCCAATTTCATTCCGTTGTACTCAGAGAAATTACTTTGTATAATCTCAATATTTCTGAATTAACTGACAGTTGTTCTGTGGCCTACCATGTGTCTATCTTGGAGTATGTTTCATGTGCACACAAGAATAATGCAAATCCTGGTGTATTTGGGTGTAGTGTTCTGTATATGTCTATTAAGTCCAGGTCCTCTAATGTATTGTTGAGAACCTTTGTTTCTTTAGTTATTCTCTGTCTAGATGTTCTGTCTAATGATGATAATGGTGTGTTAAAGTCCCCCAAACAGGCAACATTTAAAGAAAAGCAGTGGCATAGATTACCTAAGAGCTGCAGGACAATATCAAACAGTTTAATGTGCATGAATTTAGTACTGAGCAACAAGAATAGTGAAGGAATGGACCAGAAGAAATATTGAAAGAAATTATGGTCAAGACATTTCAAAAAATAAGGAAAGTTGTGAAGCGGATGTGGCTTAAGTGGTTGGGCTCCTGTCTACCATATGGGAGACCCTGGTTTCAGTTCCTGGGGCCTCCTGATGAAGGCAGGCTGGGCTGCACTGATGGAGAAGTGATGGCCTGTGCCCATGCCCATGGATAGCTGATGTCCCATGCCCATGGAAAGCTGGCACAGCAAGATGATGCAACAAAGGGCCACAAGTAGACACTGAGGAAATGTACAGCAAATGGACACAGAAAGCAGAGAGTAATCACAAGTGGCAAGGGGGGAATAAATTAATAAATAAAAATAAATCTTTGAAAGAACTAAGGAAAGACATCAAATCACAGGGCCACAGTTGTCATTGAACCCTCAGGAAGGTTAAATAGAAAAACAGTCAACTGAACAAAAAACACATCTAAATTCATCAGACTCACTGATGAAAAACAACATATGTGTACAATTATGAATTCATTCAAGGGAAAATACATATCAAGTATAGAAGAAAAAGCATTACTATAAAAGACTTGTCATCAATAATAACATTGACCAGAAGATAATGGAAAGTTATATTTAAAGTACTGATAGATTAAAAAAATATTCCAGAATTAAATTACAATACCCATTGAAAACAACTTTCATATATAAGAACATAAAAAAAGCTTGTTAGGAAAATTAACACACACACATAAAGAAAAAGGAAAAAAAAAACAACTTTGTGTCAGCAGCCTTGGGCTTTAAAAATTACATACATAGGAAAATGATAATATAAACACTGGTGTGTGTAAACGTATACATAAGTGATCCTCAAAAGTAGAAATATATAGGTAAATATATAAAATATTTGATTGGTAAAATATAAGGTAAATATATAAAATATTTGATTTGTTAACTCTTAATTGTTTTAAAAATTATTGCCTAAAGTCAAACTATGTTGATGAATTGTGCTTAAACCACATATAAAAGTAAAATTCACTAAAAATAAATTGGGAAAGAATAATTGAATCTCTATTATTTTATTGGTCTAATTTTCTAAGTTGTGTCACATATTATTTTAGGCAAACTATGATGAATTAAACATGCATAAAATAATACCTAAAACAACCACTGAAACAGAGAAAATTAAAAAATATAAATAAAAGGCATTAAAGTAGGATATCACTTGAGTCACAAACAATTATGAAAAGGATGGTAAGAAAATGCTATAAACAACTTTTAGGTGTAAATTTGATAACAGTTGAAATATACAATTTTAAATGGTATATTTCATCTAAAATCAGAAGAAATGTGTAACATAGTTAGTCCTATGTCTCTTAAAGAAATTGTATTTTTACTTAAAATTCATCCAAATGAGAAAAAAGATGAAATAGTTTTCCAAATGTAAAAATTTCACCTTTCCCTCAGACTGGAAGATGGACAGAGAACTATGTGAAACCTATTCAACCCAACAGAAATGGAAAATCTCTTGGGAGATAGTATAGGAAAAACATAAAATAAATCTGGGCCTCAGGAAACCACAAATAAAAGTGCCACCCCATAAAGCCTAGTTAGCGACAGTCTGCAATGTTGCATTCAAGGACCACACCTTCCCTTTGCTGTTTCTGAAATCCTTTCTTATACCAACCAGCATTTACCTGACTAATACAGGTTAAATTCCCAGCCCAGTCACATCACCTGATAGACACTCTTTCATGTACATGGTTCTTTTTTTCTGTAAATAGGTCAATAATTGTATGTTTGGATATATTTTGCAGCTATCTCCAAACTTACACTGTATTCTATTAGCAGCTCTGGTGGAATCAGCAAGCAACATTCCCTTCTCATCCCTGTATTTGTTATTGGTTTTTAATATAATAAAATAATACATGGCATGTTTTCAAATCTGAAAAGAGTAATGCATATTTTTAGAAAAAATGGTATATGGTAAAGTGATGATTAAGAATGTGAGCTTCTGTGTCAGTATCTCAGTTCTAATGTGAACTTGTCTTTAAACCTGTTTCCAGACTGTGAATTAAGTTATGAAATTTCTTTTTTTTCTAGTTTCATCATATGCCAATTCAGCCATTCAAACATATTTATGTAGTCATTTTTCTAGCTCTTGGGGATAGTATTGAACATAATTGGCAAAAATCTTGTGTTCACAGAACTTTCAATGAGTAAGAAAACAAAGAAGAAAAAGAAGACATAAACACAATATATATAATGTAAGGTTAGATAAGATCTATGGAAAACAAATGAGACATTGGTGCGAGATGGGACAGGTGTGCTTTTAAATAACATGTAAGGAATGGTCTTAAGAGTTAGAAAATGAGAAAAGGCTTATGCAGTTATCTATGGGAAGAGTATTTCAGGAAGAAGAAAAATTGGAAATATTCCAGGTAGCATCTAAATAATGTGTATAGGGAAGGGTGAGGAGGTTTGTGTGACCATTCCTAAGTGAGTGTGATAGATAAAATGATAAAGGATGAGTTTATAATTGGAAGGAGTAGGAATAGGATCATATTGGATCTGTATATTTTTGCAAAAAATTTTACTTTTACTCTAAAGATGATGGGAACTCCTGTAACTTTTGAGAAGAAAAGTGATATAAGACAACTTCTGTATAACAGTATCATTCTGGCCTCTTCATTGAGATTAGTCTCAAGGAGTATAAGGAAGAAAACAACGAGTGGTATTGGGTTGAGTGGTGCAAGTTTGAAGGTGGGTAGATTGGGGAGGGTTGGTTGGAAAGTTCAGGAAACTGGGGGGTAGGGTTGGGAGTGGGACCAGGTGAACACTGGGGATTTGAGGGAATGTGGTTGAAAGTACAAAGATGGGAATGCTCTTATGGCAATATGACAAGGCAGGATTACTGGTTTAGAGTGTTAGATGGGGGGACATTCAGGACAGGGCACACCTGGAGCAGGCCTCTAGGGAGTGTTTGAGTGACCATTTTGTCATAATGTCTTGTATCAGTGGGTGGAGACCCACATAATGAGTGGGAAGGAGTTGGACTCCCATCCTCAGGAGGACCAATTTGTTCACAAATAGAGAGGCAGGAGTCTCTTGAGAGCATGGGCTGTTCCTAACACCGGAGGACAAACCAGTGTGTCAAGATCTCAGTGTTGTTGCATGTAACTATGAATCTTGTCATCCAAGAAGTGAAGCCAGGAGACCACTGTGGGCTCCAGGGGGAGGTGGAGGGAGGAATAGAATAGATTGAACAGGGGGTATTTGGTGGGTATGGAAGTGTTCTACATGATCTTACAATGATGGACACAGGCCATGTTAAATATCATCAAAATTTATAAAAGTGTTGGGTCTAAAATATAAACCATAATGTAAACCATTGTTCATGTTTAGTAGCAATGTTTCACTATTTGTATATCAATTATAAAAAGATACCATCAACATATAAAAAGGTATTAATATGAGAAGGAGGAAAAGGGGAAGATGTTGGGTTTTTGTGAGACTTCTCTTTTGTATGTGACTTTATTCTGACTTAAACTTCTTTGAAAACAAAATGAAAAATACTAAGACACTGGGGAATAAATGGGAGAAAATGCCACTTTACAGACAGGACACTAGATATTACAGGATGACAGGCAAAATGTCAAAAAACTTTTTTTTAAATATATTTCATATTTTAAAATATCCTAATCTTTTAATTTAATTTAATTTTTAATTTTTAAAAATGTTTATGTATTTTATATCTTAAATTTAAACATCATTTTTTTCCATTTTTTATTACTTGTATTTGTCTATTTCAATGGCTTCATTTTTTAAGAAGCTTTGAATTACAGAAGGGTTACAGTTGGGGCAGGGGAGGATCATTTGTGTGGATTGTCAGTGATGGGGATACATGGGAGGAAGTTCACCTGGGCATACATATAAGATATATAAAAATGTTCAAATGTTCATGGGGCATTGTCATATTGGGTGGAGACTCACATAATAATTGAGAGAATATTGAATTCCCATCCTGAAGAGCTCTGCCACATTCTCTAATGGAGCAGCAAGAGTCCCCCAAGTGCAAGGGCAATGACTGGTGAAGGAGGATGATCCACTGATAGGCCCTTGATATTCATGACTATGCTTATGAGGTTTGCTCTTCAAATTGAAATTAAGCCAATGGTTGTTGGGTGCCTTAGAGTTGCCTTCTGAGAGCCTCCTTTTTGCTCAAATGTGTCCTTTCTATGACAAATTCAGCATATAAATGCATTGCTTTCCCCCCAGCATGGGTCAAGACTCCCAGGGATGACCCTCCCTGGCACTGAGGAATAACTACCAAGCACCAACTAACAATGCAGGAGGAAAAAGACCTCAAATAAAAGGGGGAAGAGGAAAAGACAAATGAATTTATGTGGCTAAGAGACTTCAAAGTGATTCAGGTAACATTGATGAACATCTCAGCAAGATCTCATAGACTGCCAAAGTGGATGTTGCCCCAAATAGTGGGGCTCCTGAGGGCTCTGGAGACACCCAGGTCCTATGGTCAGGGCAGATAACTCCAGAGTTTGGTGCCTTGCCAGTGAGTCCTACTTTTTGTTTGTGCTTGTGAGAGTGTGAGAGTTGGATTCAATTATGTCTTCCCTACACATGACTCATTTGTCCCTACTATTTAAACTTATACTTGCTGCTGGAGTTTGTAGATGAACATCCAAAAGACCCCAGTCTTTGGGCTGTCCATGTGCCAGCTGGGCTTGGAACCTCAAAAGAGTTGTAACACCTACTCTACAGCTCATTGGACTCACCCAGGACACCTAACAAGGCAATGATTATGGACAACAGACATCCCAAGGAACAGAGTCTGCAAATGCACACAAGATAGTCACAACCATCTTCCCCATGGTATATAAGGCCCCTCTCAATTAGAGGTGGAATGAACATCAGCATCCCAGAATGTGCAGGATTAGAAAAAGAACTATGGACTAGAGTGGACTTACTGGTGTTCTACTTTAGATATATCGTGGTTCTAGCAATAGAAGAAATTACAACATTGATGTGGAGCCAGTGGCCACTGGAGGCTCTTGGGACATGGAGAGGGAAAAACAGTGTAATAGAGGGACTTTCTTAGGACTTGGGAATTGTTCTGAATGACATTGAAATGACAGATATAGGCCATAACATGCAGAACTGTGTGGGAGAGAGTGTAGACTACCTTGTGAACTATGGTCCATGCTTAATGGCAAAGCCCCATGATGTGTTTATCAAATGCAATGAATGTGCCACACTAATGAAGGATGTTTATGTGGGAGGGTGTGGGAGGTTTGGGGAGTTGGTCATATGGGAATCCCTATATTTTTTATGTAATATTTATGTAATCCAAGTATTTTTAAAAAAATAAAAAAAATGTTAAAAAAAGAAAAAGACAACATGTTTAACGGTATCACTCTGGCCTCTCCATTGAGATTAGACCCAAGGAGTACAAGGCAGAAAACAGGGAGACATTCTAAAAGGCTGTGGCAAAAAATTAAAGATTAGGATAATGTGTCTTTGGGCCAAGGTGGTAGCAGAGGAGATGTTGAGAAATAGTGACTTTCCAAGTATATTATTCAAAGGGAGTTAATGTGATATTCTGATGGACTTGGTGTGATATATGTGATGTAAAGATAATGACAGGATGACTCTTATATCTTTGCCTGAATAAGGAAGAGGAGAGCTTTTCATTACTTGAGACTAAATTTAAGATATTACAAGTATCTGAGAGTTATCTTGCAAAGATAAAGTATGTTAATTATAAATCTACAGCCCATTGAATATTGTCCAGAACTCAATAGGTGCTCATTAAATATAATCTGTTTTTACTATTATCATACTATATGAATCATTTGCAAGCAAATATTATGTTCATATTCATCACACTCTATTTCAGACTTTTTAATAATTTTAAGTAGTTCAACCTTTAACTTAACAATACATAGAATTTTGATATACCACCATACACAAAAGAATTTTGTCTTAAAATTCTTCAGACCACTTCTTTCTTTATACATGATATGCACTGACACACATAGGGAAAATGTCAATAGCTTATTGTGTTCACATTGTCCAGTGGTTATATTATGTTTATTTAGCAACATCATTTATGGTTTTGGAATATATTATGAGGACAAGGTAGACTCAATTTAATAAAAACAAAAACAATTTCTGAACTTACTACTGTCTAAAAAAGTACAGAATCTGTTGACCATAGTTGATAAGAAAAACCAACAGCATACATTTTCTAAATCATAGAAATGTACATAAATGAATGTAAGGCCATCTCAGTTTATATAAAACACCAGAAAATGTAAAGTATTCATAAATGAAGACAAAATACATGTATTAGATGAGAGATTAGTTTTAAAAGTATTATATTAAAAAACAAATCCTTAGCAAAACACAGCTAATTCAAACAAAAAAGGAGTAATTGCAATAAATTTGAGTGCTAGATAACATATATATCAGTGAAAAAATAAATCTTATTTAATAATTGATGTGTATATTATATATGACAACTTAAAATTTTATGTGAATGAAGAATGTAAAGGAAAATAATTTACATTTTTAATTGCTTGAATAAATTAATAAACAGTAATGAACCAGTGAAATTATCAACATTTTTATACTTAAAAAGTTTTGGAACTTATATTAATATTTCAAAATCACTCAAGAAATTGAGCAATTATAATTCTACAAAGAAATCTTGAAAATAAATTAATAAAATCACTTCAAGGGAATATATATCTAATAACCATTACTTAAGTTGAAATAAAAATAATCAAACATAGGAAAATGAAGAAAACATACTTTCTTAAATATATATTGAATAGAAGAGAAAATTAAAACTGAAAATCCAGATTACTTAGAGGCATTTTTAAAAAGAAATATTAGCAAGTTACCTGTATAAAATTTATGGATGTCACAAAATTTTGATTGATATGTAATTCTTAGCTTTGCAATTTTCTCTATTAAACTTTCTAAAACAAATGAGCTACTATTTTAATTCAATAATTATAACATTTTAGGGAACATAAACATATAGAAACCAGGAAAAATGAATTGTTTTTTAAATCATAATAAAAGTAAACTAAGACATAGAAAATATTGCATATATTAGTTGATTCATGACAGAAAGATAGGGTTTTCAAATCGTTAGCAGGTGGAAGCAAAACAGGTATAACTACATGTCATATTTAAATTCAGGAATATACAAATCTTCAGGGCTTAAAGCATTGCAAGGTAAGATTCTTGATTTTGCTCATGTACCAAAAAATTTTTCATCTCTCAAATTGAAATAACAAAGGATTTATTAAAGGTTGTGATGAGTGGAAAAGAAAAGTTGCAAACAGAAACTTAAATGATAAAGAATTTATATATACATGTTATAAATACATACATAAACAAGATCTGTCTAGACGATGGGAATAAAACTCTCAAAAATTAAGATATTTCTATTTTCTGTAATAATTTAAAATATACACGAAATTTTCTTCAATGTGAACATACACTTTTTTCTATAACTTAATTCTATCACAATAATATTCCTTTTTTCTATACGAAATCTCTTGTGTATTGAAAATTTTGCAAGAATGTAAGCATCCTGATGATCCTGGTAAAAATTTGCTAGTACTACATTAAATAATTACCACTCACAACCTGTTTTAATCTTTAAGGTAACTGTAGGATTTAGAATTTTTTTCTTGTACAGTTGAGGAGACCATATTTATACTTTCAGTGACTTATCAAGGGATATAGAGCTAAAAAGTTGGCAGATCTAGAATCCAAACTCTGGAATTTCAGGCCAAAGTGGAACTCTTTAATATTATGCCATATTTTTTTCTTCAGAATAAATGACTAAAGAGAGTGCTTTTCATAATAAAAATCTATGAAATTGGAATATGCATTTGGGTTGTTATGATTCAACTTCTTCTTGTTGTTGCATTGAGTTGCCCTTAAAATACATACATTTAAATTAAAGGTTTAACACATATTTCATTGCTCCCAATTACTATGTAGATGTCTAAAACATATTTTGTAAATATTCCAGATTATGTGTGGTTAAATAGAGGAAGACTCAACAGAAATTCAAACTAATTAAAGGATGCTACTTTATTTTAAAAATAAATACCCAAATAGAAGAGAAAGAAAGAAGGCACTTAAATTGTCAGCATCCCTGTCATTAAAATTGCCTGGAACCCTCTATATTCTGCATGATTCTAAGAAGAGCATTTTCCACCTATTTGTTCCTAAGACTATAAATGAGTGGATTCAGCATGGGGACCACTATACTATAAAACACAGATGCCACTTGATCCCTTCCCAAAGAGTAGGACTTCTTAGGTTTTAAATAAGTAAAACTTGTAGTGCCATAAAAGATAGTTACTCCCAGGAGATGGGAGCCACAAGTAGAGAAAGCTTTGTGCTTTCCTGAAGTGGAATTAATTTCCAGGATATTAAACAGAATGGACACATAGGAAGCAGTGATTCTGATAAGAGACACAACTAGGGTTAAACTAGCGAGACTCATTACCATGATTTCTGTATCATGAGTGCCAGTGCATGACAGGGCTAAAATTGGGGTTGTGTCACAGAAAAAGTGGTAGATTACATTGGATTTAAAGAAATGCAAACTGCTAATGCAAAGAACAACAGCTAATGATTGAGTAAAGCCAATCATGTAGGATACAGAGATAAGGGCGTAGCAGAGTTGCCTGGACATTGCAATCTGGTAGTGAAGAGGATTGCAGATGGCTACTAGCAGTCATAGGCCATGGAAGAGAGAAAGAATGTTTCAGTGACAACTAAGAAGACAAAAAAAAAAAAA
>JAQZBX010096190.1:0-11830 GCA_029593785.1 Cabassous unicinctus
CAGATGAAAATAAGCACTTAATTTTATTGAGCTTCCATTCTATGTGATCGTTCTCTTCTCTCTTGTTGCCTTGAGTATTTTCTCTTTGTTTCATCATTGGATATTTTCACAAGTATATGTCTTGGAGTAGGCCTTTTGTGATTTATACTGTTTGGGGTGTGTTCTGCTTCCTTGACATGTACATCTGTTTCCCTTTATAAGGTTTGGAAGTTTTCAGCCATTATTTCCTTCAACACTCCTTCTGTTCCCTTTACCTTCTCTTGACCTTCTGGGATGCCTATAACGTGTATGTTTGTGTATTTTGTGTTGTCATTTAAATCTCTAAGTCCCTGCTGGATTTTTTCTATCTTTTTATCTATCTATTCTACTAACTGTTGATTTCAGATGTATTGTCTTCCACATAACTAATTCTTTCTTCTGCCTCTTCAAATCTGCTCTTATGTGATTTCAATGTCTTTTTGATTCCTTGGATTGTGTCATTCATCACCATCATATCCATTATCTTTGTATGTATGTTTGCAGTTTCTTCAGTATGTTCTGCCCATGTCTTTTTTTAATTTAAGGTTACAACTTTTTAAAAGTTTATTGAAGTATATCACTCATACATAAACATACATAAACAATAAGTGTATAGTAATAGTTTTGATCTTACAAAACAAACATACATAGCATCATACCAATATCTTGCACTGTTGTGAAACATTTTTAACTAATGATTAAAGAACATCCTCAAAATATTGCTATTAACCAAAGTATTCTTCCCCCAAACCACCCTATTATTATTATTTATATCATTTTTATATGAACATACATAAACAATAAGTGCCTTCTTAATATCCTTAATCACTTCCTTCACTTCATTATGTTGGTCCATGATAATTATTTGGACAGCTTTGATTAGTTTTTTTGATGTTCTGCATCTCTTCCTACTTTTTAATTTGTTCATTGTACTGGTCCATGTCTTCCTGTTTCTTAATATGGTTTGTAATTATTTGTTGCCCTCTGGTCACCTTTTTATCTTAATGGGCTTATTCAGTTGATTATCTTCTCTCTCCACTCTAGAGATTTATTTAGCTGCTGGTTTTGTGTGTGTGTGTTAAGTTTCCTATTTGACACTTTGTTCTTCTTGTTCTTTATCCTTGCTGTTTTCAATGTTACCTTGAAGGAAAAAGATTAGGATGAGGGAAATTGAAAGAGGTATGAAAATAAAAAGGGTAATAGTAATAGTAATAATGAAAGGTAGAAGAGTGGCAATATAAGTCTTAGTGAAATGAATATTTAACTCATGTAAGCAGTGTAGAGTGATAGGAATAAAAAAGTGGAGTACCTACAATGAAATGGGAAACTGAATAGAGAAAAATATATAGAATGATGTAAAAGGCTAGAATCATGAGGAGAAAGAGAAAGAGTAAGGAAAACATAGAAAGAAAAAAGTTAATAAAATTTAAAAAAACAGAAAAGAGAAGTTAGAAATTAAAAGCAGAAAAATTGAGGACTAAATAAAGAAAGGTGGAATATAAGAACCACAATTAAAAACAGAAGATAGAAAGATGAAGGAAGGAAAAGAGATAGCATTGGTTGATAAAATCAGAATATACAGAAAAGTTGAGAAGAGGGAAGAAGAAGCACAGCAAAGAAGAAACAAACTAGCAGCACCTAATTTTAAAGGGGAGGGGGCTGGGAAGAAAGAGGAAAGAAAAACAAGAAACAAACCAAAAAATGCAAACAAACACACAAGTAAGCAGTCTAACAAAGCTAAGGAAGAACAGAGTTCTTTCTTGGACCCTTGTGGAGCTTCTCAGCCTGCCTGTTTTCATCAATCAATTACCCTGCAGGCTCACTCTGCAGGATTTGAGGTGGGTTTTAGCGAGTAAACTAAGTTAAGGATTTTTAAAGTAACTTTTTAAAAAATATTTTTTTTGAAAAATAAGGGGCCCAAAAGAAACTAGTACAAAAATAATGTCTATGTTTTCCCTGTCTTAAAGTATCAGCTGGATATTAGATATCCCACTGGATCACTACTCTTAGAGGAGCTGGAATCAAACTAGTGACCTCATATATTCAAGGCAGAAACTCCTCCACTGAGCTACCATTCTTATTGGCTCAGGTAGCTCTTCAGAAATTTATTCAGCCACTTTCCACCCAGCAGGTTTTACTCTCCTAGGAAAGCAGGATTCAGCAAGCTGTATGAGCAGATCCCCCCTCCCCTCTCCTGGTCAGGTTGAGTTTCTTTTTGAAATTCAAATGGGATGTTTATGACTGAGTTCACTGCACAGAAATGATTTTCAAGCCTCTTCTAGACCACCCCCTCCTCCCAGGGGACCCTAAATAGGCTCTTGGAAACTTCTTAAGTGCTTCCCACTGCTTGACTCCTTTAAAGGAGTTGAAATTCTGAAAGTCCTCAGTGTGGAACTATTAAATTAGCTGACTCCACCCTCTCACAGGCCAAGCCTTTTTATCCCTGGGCGGTTAGGTAAATCAGGTTGCCTCAGCAGATTCACCTCTCCCCTCAGCCTGGTGCCACTTCAATCCAGCTGGTGTGCTCCCCAAAGCTCAAAGAGGGTCCAGACAACCAAACCCACAGAAAGGGAAACTCTCTCCACCCTTTGACAGAATCCTCCCACTCTCAGAGAATGCTCCTTCTCACAGGGTTACAAGGAGGATTCAAGTCTCACCATGGCCCTTTGCCCTGAAGGTAGGGCTTAGCTGTCCATGATTTCCAAGCATGGGGCTTAAAACTCATGGTTTTATCTTGAGCAATCTATCTCCCTCTCCAGCTCCATCAAGATCAATGCCCCAAAGCTTCCCACTTTGTGGGCTCTGAGAACAGCTCACTCGGGCAAGTTCCTCTCCACAATAAGCTGTCTTTTGCAATAGAAATAGTGAGCACCCACTTAAACTGATGCCATCTTGCCCTGACTGCTAAATATACACTTTTAGACAATGTTTATGAGTGTAAATATATATATATCATGCTTTATTTTCCATCTGCTAAGCTCTCTGTTTTGACTGAAGAGATTAATCCAGAGTTATGACAATGCATGATTTATTTTTATTTGGTTTCTGTAAGCCTTTCACCATTTATTCCCCTAGTTCTTCCATTTCTGCATAGTTTTTTATTTAGATGATCTCTCATAATAAACCCTTTTGAATCCCTACTCATTTCTTTTATTACATATCCTTCTGCCATTTTTGGTTATAAAGGGGCTGCAATTGTTTAATATCCTAAGTCTATTACAAGCTTATTGACTTGCTGCTAACAACTACAATAGTACACATAATTTATGTTCCTATAAATTTTTGTTCCCATTCTTTATGTAGTTCTTATCACAAACTGCATCTTTATACTTTATGGGTGCAAAACCAAAGATTTATCATTACTTTTTATGCACTTGTTTTCTAGATATTGATAAAAGTAAAATATGGTATTAGACATCAAAAATGCAAGAGTACTGGCATTCATGCTTCATTTACATTTTACCTATTGGCTAGTGTCCTTTTCATTCAAATTGAAGAACTCCCTTTGAAAGAAAATAGCAGCCAAGAATTTATATCCAAAGAAACTCCATTTCAAACCACATGGGGAGATTAAGATATTCCCAGGTAAACAAAACTTGAGGGAGTTACTCATCATTAGGCATGCCCTATGAGCAATGTTAAAGGGAATTGTTCAGACTGAAAGGAAATGTCACTAGACAGATGATAAAAGCACTATAAGGAAATAATGATCTCCATTAAATGTAACCACCTAGGTTACATTGACTAATGTTTTGATTTTTGGTATGTAACTCTACCTACAGGATACACAAGGCAAATGCATTTAAGTAATGATAACTGTATGGTTTTGGACCCAAAAGGTATAAATATGTAAATTGAGAAAAGAAATTCATAAAGAGCATGGATGGAAGAGTATTGAGTGATACTAAAATTAAGTTGGTATCAAATCTAAAGAGATTTATAGATTTGGGATGTTAAATTAAACCCCATGATAACCACAAAGCAAATATAAGAAAAATATGCAAAATGGAAATGAGAATGGATTCTAAATGATTCACTAGAAAAGATAAACTGATATTGAAAAAAATAGAAAGTGGTATCGAAAAACTAAGAAACAAAAAAAGATATGAGATTTACAAAAACCAAACACCAAAATGACAGAAATTTGTTATCTGTAGTTACTTTTAGAGTAAATGGTTTAAATTCCCCAGTCAAAATGCAGAATAGATTAAAGAGCATGACCCAACTATCTACTGTTTACACAAAGCTCACCTTTAGTTCAAAGACACAAGAAGTTGAAAATGAAAGGATGAACAAATACACCATGATAAATGAATTTTAAAAATTTAAAAAACCTCCATGAATACAGTAATGAAAACAACAGTGCCACTAAATTATCATTAGACAAAATAGACAAATTTGAATACTTTTAAAAAGAACAAAGGTCAATTATAAAAATATATGCATAAAACTCCAGAACCACAAAACATTTAAGAAAGCATTCAAAGATTTGATGATAGTAATGATGATTCTATATTAATAGTAGGAAATTTCAATATACCACTTTCAATAATGGCTAGAACATTCAGAGCAAAGACCAATAAGGAAATAAAGAGCCCAAACAATACTATATAACAACAAGATGTAACAGACATATATAGATATATATAACATATATGTATATATAAAGAAATATGCAATGCAAAATTTGTTTGACAACAATAGAATATACATTCTTCCCAAGTGCAAAAGGATCATTCTCCAGGATAGACCATACGCTATATCACAAAGCAAGTGACAATAAAGTTAAAAAGACTGAAATCATTCTATCTTATCCAACTAAAAACCAATAACAGGGTGGGAAGGGGCAAGATGGTTGCAGAGTAAGGAGCTCCAAGAGTCAGTTCATCCTACAGGGCAGTTAGTAATGACACAGAGCTATCTAAAATACCTGTTTGGGAGCTGCAGGAGACCAGAAGAGTATCCTGCAACATCCTTGAAGTATGGAAAGAGAGGAGTGCCCATGTGCAGAGAAGATTCATGAGTACAGCACTCCATGCCATGTAGGCTGGTGCCCATGGCACAAGCTGCCTCAGGAGCTATTCTTTGTCTGGATTCAGAAGTTCCATTTCCCATAAACAGGTGAGGAAGGGACAGTTAGCCACAGACTTCAACTACTGAGCAATAAACTCAGCCACCTAAAGTATAATCCTAAAAACAGCTAAAGTTGAAACTGTCCAAGTCAGAATGAGGCTGGAAGCCACCATTTCAACTCCATCCTTGGCATGAGGGGAAACAGGGCTGTCTGAAAATCAGAGTGAAGTAAAAGACTGGTTTCTCTCCACCAAGATATGACTGCATCCCTAGCCTTGGCTCCAGTCCCACCTCTAGCAAGTAGGAAACTGGGGTACCTATTCCAGCCTCTCTGGGTAACTGCAGGCACTTTCAGCCAGCACAGACTGAATAGTCAGACACCTGGGGCTCCATCCCCACACCCCAATAGGACAGGAGAGAGCTGTGTTTCCTTGGCCTCTCTCAGCAAGTGCAGGTGCTTTCAGCCCACATGAACTGGTTTGTTAAGCACCTTCAATTCCATCTCCACCTCTGCCTTCCCATAAGACAGAAGAGGTCTGATGTTTCCTCAACCTATCAGGCAACTGCCAGAATTTTTTGGCCTGCACAAATATGACTGTTGGGCACCTGTGGCTCCCACCCCCAATAGGACAAGTGACGGACTGTGTTTCTCCAGCCTCTCTGGGTAACTGCAAGTGTTTTGGCCCACACAGACTGAATAATCAGGCACCTGTAGCTCTATCACCACCCCCAAGAGCAATAGGAGGGGAGCCGAATTTCCTTAGCCTTTCTGGGCAACAGCAGGCACTTTTGACCTGCACAGACTGAACTGTTTGGTGCCTGTGGCTCCACTCCAACTACCCAATAGGATAGGAGGAAGCTGGTGATTCCTCAGCCTCTCTGCACAATAGTAGGTGCTTTAAGACTGTGGGAACTAGACTGTTGAATGCCTGCAGATTCACTGCAACCCCCTAATAGGATAAGAGGAGCTGGTGTCTCCACAGCCTCTCTGGGTAACAGCAGGCTCTTTTGGCCACAGGGACTGAACTGTTTGGCACCTGTGGATCCACCCCAAAACCCTAATAGGATAGGAGGGGACTGGTGTTCCCTCAGTCTCTCTGGGCAACAGCAGGTACTCTTGGCCTACAGAACACCACTGTTGGGGTTCAGTGGTTCTGTCCCCACTCTCTAAAAGAGTGAAGTGACAGTACTCTCTCAGCTCTGTAGGATTATCCAAGCCAAAGAAAATGACATGAGTTGATTTGTGACAGAAATCTTTATTACAATGTGTCCTTCAGTAATATGTTAGCATACACATATACATTTGTAAACTCTCACATACCTCATGGATCACCTCATGGATTGAGGTTAATCAATAAACTAAAATTAAAATGTGGGTAACAGGGGGTTGGACTAAGGGCAAAATTCCATAATTTGTCGGGTAAGAAATTGCAAATTTCTCAGAATTTCCCTGAGGAAAAACTGACCAGAGAATTTTAAAAATAAAATATGTAGCACCCACTCCTTACTTTCAGGAAAAAAAAAAAAGATTCCAAATGATACAGTTACAATAAGTGTGCTTCTCAGAAAAAGAAAATTCATTCCACTTCATACTCTTGCTTCTGCACCTTCTGGCTTTAAGACAGTCTACTCCTCATCTGGGTCAGGGAGGTTTCTATGGGCACTTGGGCTGGGTGCATCCTGGGCTCTGGGGTAAAGGAGCAAGCTTCAGGATGGGAGCAGGTAAGCCATATTCATCTGAGGAGATGTCTGGTAAATCACATGTGTATGAGAGCTCTGCAAGTCACTGCAGATGCTCTAAGGCTGGGCCAGGTTGATGTCCCAGGGTTTACTGGCTAGGCAGTCTTTCTGCTTAGAATTTCAGTGTTTGCAGGAGGGATCCTCCTCACTGCTGCCACCACCACCATTACCTTCTTCTTCATCTCTACCATCTCAGCAGAATCATAATGAGAGTTTACCCTGCTGCTTTCACTCCCTAGCTGTTAAGGTCTTGGTTTGGCTTTGATATCCACTTGGATTTTCCTATTGTTGCATCCTCTGTCCTGTGGATTGCAGGAACTTATTTTGTAGTTGGCCATCACATATGCTCTTGCATTGTCACTTTCAAAGACTGGCTGTGTCTTTGGGAAAACTTCCCTTTGGACATTGGCTTGGACTTATAACCTGCTCTATTTCCCCTTGCCCATGGGCAGAATGCCCCCTTTCAGCATGTCCAGTGGGAGGACTACAAAGTTGGCTACCTCCCATTAAGGGCCTGCAGGACACTGAGTTCACCTTAGGGCTTCCACTGGTAATCACTGTACTAGTCAGGTCTTCAGGCTCTTTCCCCCATGCTGGGATTCTGGCACACACATCAGACATCTGTCACTGATTGGACCATCATCTTCATCAAACTCAATTTTCACCCCTTTTCCCTTGCTTGTGGTAACTCCACAGCCTTCTCCATGACAGAGAGAAATAGGCACATCCCCAAAGACATATACTGGCATAATGGGGACACCAAGACTAACACTAGCAACAATATATGGACATAAGTAATAATAACTGGGGATGCCATACCTCACAAAGTCACTCTTCCTGCTATAGCCAAATCCTCTTGTGCTTGGAGGTTTTTCTTCCCTCCCACCTGCTGAGAATCTCCCTGCCAACACAGCCATGAATGCCAGTGACCATGGCAGGAATGGCAATGCCAGCCATGAATGAAATCCCTACCAGAGCACCAATCAATGTTCCTGGAATTGTCTTCTGACTACACGGTTTCTTGTCCCAGAATGTGCAGCTGGAGTGGCTGAGATAATGTAAGTCTGGGATCTCTTTCAGGCAAAGCCAGCAAAATCCACAGGCACATGCTGCACAGGTCATGTGATTATAGCTCCCACCATTTGGCTTGATGTTAGTGCTGCATCCTGTGCATGGCCTGATGCCATCTGGTCCAGATTCTTTCCCTTAACAGAGTTGAACAAAACACATCTGCTTCTGGTGGTAGCAGAGCTCATCCTGGCAGCCTTCCCCCTGCAGGTCAGCCCTGGGAAGCTGGTACAAACACAGGCAATGACAGTGCACCTGCAGTCCAGGGCCAGGCACTGGCAGCATCTGATTCAGAGGCCAGGCAGTCATGCAGCATTAATCCCTTGTGCTCTTGCACTGGCAGTAGGTCAGTGAACAGCGGGTGATTGTCCTGCAGAGATGACCTGTGGAAGGTGTGGAACTATGATACAGGGGGGCTGGCCTGGCCACATGTAGGGAAGTAGAGCATGGAGACTCGAGTCCTTCCAAGAGTCATGGCCCACAGCAGCCAAAAGGCAATGGGTGAGGGGCACCCAGCACTGCCAACCCCATCAGCAGGTGCCTGGGCCACTGCTTTCTTCACTGCCCTCCTGGAGATAGAAGGCAGCAACACATTTTTAATGCAGGGAATGATCCATTTCCTTTCTCAGAGTTGTGGGGATTTTTCATCCACAGGTCCCCCAATACACCAGGACAGACAACTTTATTTTTCTTTTAAGATTTAAACTAATTTTAATTATAAGTTGTGAGATGGATAATAACATTTTAAATGAAAAAAATGTATGCAGTACCAGAACTTACTCTCTAATTAGCTGTTTGTTTATTTTCCATTCTTCATTGCTATTTACATACAGGTTAACACTATAAAACAATTATGATACCTTATCTTCAGTTGTGCATTTTTCAGTTAATATCCAAAGTTATTTTATGTTTAAAACTAATCCTAATAATTACATTTAAAGATCTATTAAAATTGGAAGTAACCAACAGCTTTTATTTCATAAATATTTGCAAGTGCTAGTCTTTTGAAAGGAAATTTTAAAATCCTTCCATACTACTCATTACAAAATTCTGCATTCAAGAGTCCCAGAACACTTCTCAGTCCTACATTTTTAAAAATTTTTCACTAGGAGATATTTAGGCAAAATTCTGAATTCATGGCTGAATTGTGTGGGAAAAACAATCTTGTTAGATGTATTTCTCAGTCTGATATTTCAGATGTTATACCCAGTTGAAGGCTTTTTTGAGAATTAGGCACAAAAGGGTTAATACCCAGTGGCTGACACATGAAGAGCCTGTCTATAGTGCCTGGAAACTCCTACTAACTGGACCCAACCCCCATCCCACAATGGATCTCCTACCTTTCCCCAGGCCATTGCCTGATTCAATCATCAAAATCCCGACTTTCAGTAGAGCCATTCAGAATGATACAATTTACACTTTAATCTTATCAGACTCTGAATCAATTTGCAAGGCAATTGAGTGTGAATCCCCACATACTCTGTATTCTTCAGACTTTGGCTTCCCTATACATAGACTAGCCAGGACAATATAAGTACCTGACTGAATGATTTGCCTCTTTCCTAGACCAGCTACATTGCTTGGCCAGTTTGGGAGGCTGAAGATACGGATCTCTCACCATCCACCTTGGAAGAGGTGCCTTGGGGATGGGCAATTCCAGATCCTCATGTACCACCAAGTCTGAGCCAAGAACTGGCCTGGGCTTGGCCATGGATGACTTCAAAGTACTCTGCCATCACTGCAGCAAAGCCCCTGGGGTTTTTTCCAATGCTATCTACCATGCATACTGGCAGCAGCCATGGACTTTTCCCATGCATGGGCATGTTCCCAAAGTCCAGAGGGTCCAAAAATTTTGTTAAGACCTGCTTTTCCAGGAGATGACAGGAGGTACAGTCATTTCAGAAAGAAGTGGACACTACAGACAATGTGGCCCAGTGGGGCCTGAATCAATCAGAAAAGGTCAACATTGGCAGAGGTGGGTGAGTGTGCATCCAGAGCAGCACCTGGAGCCCAGGCTGCTCCCCAAAACTGATGAAAACCAAGGCTTAAATCAGGGCAAATCCAGAAAGGAAAGGAACACACACAGCATCACAACCTTCCACCAACACCTAGAAAGGTGCCTGAGATACTGCTTTGAGGGCCCTCATAATGCCCCTGTGGACTATTCCAGTTGGACTCTGCCCTGTACACCTAGGTGCCTTGAGGTCTGTGCCATGCAGAATATGTCTTATTTTGTTATTCCTGAATGGATTAAACATTTTAAAATTAGCAAACCACTTCATGCAATCACTAATATGGTAAGGAACTTTATTTTGTAATCTACTAAGCTTGTCATGGTTCCCCTCTTTTGTACAATGATTAAAGCTTTTTATCTTATGAGAAAAATGAAATTTTTATTCATCTGTGGGACCTGATTGTGGAGTCAGAATTGGGAGGGTTATATGGGTGTACCTGGAGCTGGAAGGGGAGCAGGGATCAAGGTCAGAGCTGGAGGCAGAACTCAAAGGACCTTTGACAAGGTGTGAAATTTACTGGAGTGAGAAGGATCAGATGAGACAGTTTCTGCTTGCCTTGAAACTGAGTGCAGCCCTCTGGGTGAGAAAGCCTGGCAAAGGCAGACACCACCAAATATTCCTTGAATGGTCTGAAGGTTACATTAACCAATGGGTAGGGCAGAACCCCAGTTAATAGGGGCAAGAGGAAGAACTCTAGTCCTTTGTGCCATCTGATTTTACAACTATAGGGTTCAGGTGCATCAGCTCTTGGTCAGACAAATCCAGGCATCTACAGATTTCTTCTTTGCTACAGCCTGACCAGTGCATAAACTGCCTGAATTATTCTTCAAGATCCAGCAAAATTGAAAGCTCATGGGTACTGTCACTTGGCCCAATGAGGTTATGCACTGCCAGCCACTGCCTATCTCAGGGCCTGCAACATCTGAGACTCAGTACTTCCTGCTGGTGTCCCAGGAGTAAGACATTCTCATCGCCATAGTTGCAGCTCCAGCTGGGCCAAGAAATATAGAAAAAGCATGTAGTAGCACCACACTTTGGACTTTCAAACATTTTGCAACCTATATATTAGATACCCAAAACCAGAAACTAGATGATATTAATTTGGTCTATCAGGACATTTTTCTTTCACTCAATGAATGGTATTAATTTCAATGTGGAGTCATTTTGGGATTGAAATATGGGGCATAGACTATGTTTACCTACCGCTTTTTATTAGACTGATTAAATGTGAATTATCCCTATCTGAGAAAGGAAGTAGATGGTGAAAGAAGAGTTGAAGTGTTTTTGTCAGTTTGCATGTGGAGTGGGCTTCCCATCTGATCAGACTTACTCCTTTGCAGAAGTTTCAACATCTGCTTTTCTTTGTTTCCCTCTCTTCATTAGTTTTCTCTAATGACAAGGCCATGCAGTAGTATAGCCTCTACAGGGTCAGGGTTACCTTTCCACCATTGCAGGAGAAGGGTCAGGAACAGCTTAGCTAGGATTCCAGTCACCCTGGGAGACTGATTTTTTCATTTCCCATATAAGCCATTAGGGCTGAGCAGATTGAGGTTCCAGGGGATTCAGGTAATGCAATGGAAGAATTGCAGGCACAGTGAAAATGTGGGTGGCCTACTAATAAGAAATCAGAAGGTAGCTAAACTACAATCCTGTGAACAAGAAACTGAAAGGAAAATGTAAGGTAAAAAAAAAAAAAGAGATCAGAGAGGAAATGATTCAGAGACAGAAACCTTTGAGAATATAACTTCAAAGGATTCTGTGAGAAAAGTATGAAGTGAAAAGAAGAAAAAAATACTTAGGATGTAAAGGGAGCTGGAATAAGAGAAACTGAACAACAGGAACTGAACACCATATGTCTCTGAAATTGTTGAATATTAGATTTTGTCAAGGTCCTAATTTTTTCTTTTGCATGGCAG
>JAQZBX010096192.1:0-11830 GCA_029593785.1 Cabassous unicinctus
CAATGGGCTAAAATTAACCAAGTCAAGAGCTGGAAGGGTTAATTTTGCATGAGGTGTGTATAGGGAGGGGATCAGCCTTACTGGAGAGAAGGATGGAGGCTGGGGTTGGGGATTGAAGATGAGTTATAAGATTGGAAAAGCAGAGTATGGAGGGTTTGGAATCTTGCAGTAGCTCATGCTGTATGTGCCGTTTTCCCTGGACTCTTGTATCTCTTAATAGTTAATTATATTTTTCTAAATCAACAAAAATTGCATTGTGTAACTCCATGTGTCAGTAGTCTGAGGGAAGTAAAATGTAAACACTAGTCTTGATCGAAATCTAGATATGGTATTTACTAGTTTGACAATGGACCAGAGATCCAGGCTTATGGTCTGAATTACAGTTAACCTATTTTTTTCAGACCATATCTTCCCATGGCATTAAATATTCCCTGGAACTCTACTGGACAATCCATGGCATTAACCATTGCAGTGAACTAGTCAAACTTTAGTAGTTCATTTCAAACACTTCCCATGATAGAAACAACTTTTTTAACTAAAATTTTTTTAAGCCAAGTCATTTCACTGCCAGAAGAAGTTACCCTAGAAAACATTAATAATAAATTTCAAAAGCAGTAGTAAATTACTGAAAAAATGTGCTCTACAGTGTTCTGGGGGAACAGAATGTCACAGATTATTCTGTAGTACATAATATTTGCAATTATTAAAAGCATCCTTTGGAAATCCATTCATATATGTGTTTTTACGTACTTACTAAGTACAAGGGATGACAGAGGACACAACAAAAATGAATAAAATACAGAGATATTGTTTCTGTCATCAAAGAAGAACTTAAAAATCTAGCTGATGGAAATCTATTATAATGTTCTATAAAAAACAGTAGTATACAGTACATTATAATACTGTAATATACAGTATTATGGTAGACACTAGCCGTGTGTGACTATTGAGCACCTGAAATGTGGCATGTGCAACTGAATAATTGAATTTATAGTTATACTTAATTTCAATTAATTTATATTTCAATTTTAATAGCCACAAGTTTAAATGGGAATAACTGCAAAATTGGACAGAGCATATCTGGAAAACCCAAAAATCTAACTGTCATATAAAACCAACAATTTTAAAATAGGATTAATGCTATTAGATAAGAACAAACAAAATTCTGTAAGGCTCAGAGAAGTGAAACATCTTATTTGAGAAAAATTTAAAATAAAAATTTAAATGCACATTTAAAGGATATAAGAGTAGCATCATTTAGATATGGGAATTGATTTAATGGATGAGTTTAAGGGGAAAGGAATGCCTGGTATGTATCAAATGTTGTGTATACATGGTCTTATTTAACTTTTGCAGCTTGGAAATACTGTCTTCACTTTATAGTTGATGGAATTTGACTTGAAGGGTGTGGTTCCATGATCAGAAGTGATTTACTCAGGCAGAAGGGTTAACTTGGAGGTGCTGAATGGATATATAAACAAATCAGGGAGAAAGATAGGAGTGAAGATTTGAGACAGAAGAAAGGCTGATGCTGGTGATAGATGCAGTAGATTGAATTATGAACCTCTATTAATCCTCATTGCTGTGGGTTTGGATTTATTTGTAAGCAGAACCCTCTCGATATATTATCAGTTTAAGGTGGGATAATAGGTGAATAATAATCTTCTAAGATCCTATTTAGGTATTGACCAATTAAATCAAGGTGGGCAAGATATTGGGGGCCTTATAAAGAGAAGCCAGGAGTCTGAGAAAGACACTGGAGGAGATCAAGGACATCACCATGTAACAGGAGACAAAAATGCAAGCCAAGATTCCCCAGGTATTGCGACAAGTAACCATCAGAATGTTACAGACTTTGGGGAGAAAGTATGGCATTGCTGACACATGGATTTTGGACTTCTGGCCTCCAAATCCATGAACTAAGAAAAGCTTGTAGTTTAAGCCAGTCCATTGTGTGTTATTTGTCATAGCAGCCTAACAAATATTCTAGAATTGGGAACCAATGACATATATCTTATAATTGATGCCAGATGGTGCATGGGTCATCGAGAGAGAATACATAAATAAAAAAAGAGGGATTACAGTAAAATCTTGGAGAACATATCTTTTTAGGGCTCAGGAAGAGCATAGAAGCCAATAAAAGGATCAACAAAGTAGTTAGAGAAGTAGGAAGAAGTAATATTTCAAAAGTGGTGGTCACCGTGTCAAATACTACAGAAAGTACAAAGAGGGCAAGAAGCAAGCAGTGAAAGTCAGTCCCTGTTAGAAAGTTAAGTGACCATGAAGAGCAGAGGAAGCACAATTATTTAGGAGCCCTCTACTTTCCTGAAAGTCCCAAAGGCCCTTCCCTATGTTCCCAGGTCTATGCTCTCATATACACCATCTGTTTTTTTCAAGATTTTAGGTAGATAAAACCTAAGTGTGTGTATGTATATATATATATATGTATTTTTAATAATAATTTTTTGAAAAAATTTTAACAAATACTTAGATTACATAAATGTTACACAAAAAATATAGGGATTCCCATATGTCCCACTCCCCACACCTCCCACACCCTCCCACATAAACATCCTTCATTAGTGTGGCACATTCATTGCAATTGATAAACGCATCCTGGGGCTTTGCCATTAAGCATGGATCACATTGTAGTCTGTACTCTCTCCCACACAGTTCTGCATGTTATGTGATGATATAAAATGGCCTATATCTGTCGTTGCAATGTCATTCAGGACAATTTCCAAGTCCTGAAAAAGCGCCCGTATTACAACTGTTTTTCCCTCTCCCTGCCCCCAGAGCCTCCAATGGCCACTGGTTCCATATCAATGTTGTAATTTCTTCCATTGCTAGAATCACAATATGTCTATAGTAGAATACCAGTAACCTTCTCCCCAGCGTGGGACATGACTCCTGGGGATAAGCCTCCCTGGCACCAAGAGATCACTACCAAGCACCAGCTAGCAATACAATGGGAAAAAGACTTCTAATAAAAGGGGCAAAAGGTAAAGACAAATGAGTTTACACAGCTAAGAGACTTCAAAGTGAGTCAGGAGGTCATCCCAGAGGTAATGCTTATGCACATCTTAACAGGATCTCATAGACTGCCAAAGTGGATACTACCACAAATAGTGGGGCTCCTGAAAGCTCTGGAGACACCCAGGTCCTATGATCAGGGCAGATAGCTCTGGAGTTTGGTGCCTTGCCAGTGGGCCTTACTTTAGAGTTTGTGCTCCTGAAAGTGACAGAGTTGGACTCAATTATGTCTTCCCTACACATGGCTCATCTGTCCCTTCTATTTAAACCGATACTTGGTGCTGGAGTTTGTAGGTGTATATCCAAGAGACTCGAGTCTTTGGGCTGTCCATGTGCCAGCTGGGCCCGGAACCTCAGTGGAGTTGCAACACCTACTCTGCAGCTCATTGGACTCACCCAGGACAACTAATAATAAGATGATGATGGACAACAAGGAACAGAGAGAGTCTTCAACTGCAAGCAAGATAGTCCCATCCGTCTTCCTCATGGGATATAGGCCCCCTCTCAATTAGAGGTGGAGTGGACATCACGATCCCAGAATCCTCAGGATTGGGGAAAGAACTATGGACTTGAGTATACATTTTTAAATAAACCTTATGGCTTTCTTGCAGCAATATTAATTTTTTTCTTCCTATCTCTAGCATGCGGTTCTATGTCTGGGACATAGTTGCACTTAATAGGATGAATAATTGACACTGGAGAATGAGACTTCTCTTTCATGCATAGTTTAGCATTTTGAGAAAACATTATTCATTAATTATTAAACTCCTATGTGCTAAGTGTTATTGGTAATACAAAACCAATAATGTAATGAATGTAAGATCTTATCCTTGTTCTCAAAGAATATATAGTCTATATAATGGTGTGGATAAGACAAACACCCTCAAGATTATTAGGTGCTAAATGGTATGGAACACAGGACTGATAGCTAGCCAGTATGCAGTGGTTCAGCCAAACTGTTTTTTCAGATTTTGAATTACTTTCTCCTTTTGGTGAAGCTCCCTGGCCTCCTCCCCATGCCCACCTTCCTTGGAAACACTGTGCACCCTCATATTCCAGCAATTGAATAGGTAAGGCCTAAAAAGCAAGCACCTCCAAGAACACTGTCCTACGAGGATAGCAAGTGACCATTCTATTGGTTGGTTTTATTGTTATTTTAATTGTTGAATATTTTGAATATCACCATTGGAGTGCACATTATAAATTTGCAGTAATTCTTAGAAAATCAGGTAAGTAGTGGTGACTCAAGAAATAGTGATGATGGAAATTCATTTGGGTAAAAGTGATTAATAATCATTAGTCTTGGATATGTGGGTGCATCTAAATTTGATATTCCTATGCTAATTTTGGATTTCAACATGGAATTATTCAGTACAAAATGGATTGCTGGTCTAGCCCTGCTTTACTGTTAACTGTCTTTATGGCTTTGGTTGTCACTTTACTTACTGGGCCTCAGTTTCTTTCTCTGTGAAATAAGTGAGCCAGAAATCTGTATCAGAAAACTTTTTTCTGTCGCAGAAATCAGAAAAACCCTAGTGAATAGGCCTAAGAACTAAGGTCTCATGACATATAACAAAACATCCCCAGGCAGGGCAGTCTTCAGGCAGGATAAAGGGTGATCCTAGCTCCATGTCTTTTTTTATTCTCTTGGCTCTACCCTCTCCATGCATGAGCATCATCTCAATGTTAGTGGAAGAAGAGGGACAAGGCTTCCTTGTGTCTTTTTTAAGAATAAAGAGTACTCCTTCAGTTTCTTGCTCCCACCTCCCCAGCAGATTTCCTCTCAAGTTTCTGGCCAAACTTGTGTTATATGCTCCTGCCTAAATGACTGCCTGGTCAGGAGAATAGGATCATAATGCCTGGCCTAGACGAAACAAGTCCTGCCCTCTGAGCTTGGGATGGGTCCAGCCTTCCCTGAACATGGCCACCAAGATCCTTGGTACCTGCAGAAAACTAGGACTGGATTAAGAAGAAGGAAGGAGAGAGTGGCTGCTGTGTAGGCAATTATGATTCTTCCTTAGCACATAAACTTGTTGACCTGTATCTTTTCTCCAATATCTCTATCTCCCTAGGCCAAATGCAACCTACTTGGACTTGAACTCCCAAAAACTCCCCAACGAGGATCATCTATTGTACAAAGAAAAGTCATCAAGAGGGGGACAGTTAAACAGGCCATTGGAAGGTTTGCTTTTTGTTTTTGTTTTTTCCCTAAATTTAGTCCTTCCCTCACTGCTTTAAGGAGCTATAAGAGTAAGGGTCAGTTAGCTCAGTTGGTTACTGCATAGTGCTAATAACGCCCGCGAATCATGGGTTTAATTCTTGTATTAACTAAGTTGCCTTGTTCTGGTATTCTTTTACCTACAATCTACCATGTGCTAAGAAGAGTCCCTGGAGGACAGGGCAGTTTGATATGGCTTCTTCTGAGGGGGTATAATGCACTTTGGGAAAAATTCAGTTGCCAGGATTCCAGGCAGGTGGGCCTGTTGCCTAGCACTGTAAAATAAGTGAGCTGCTTTTAGCCAGTCACCTGGACTCACTGTATTCCCACAAAAAAACCAATTCAGAGAGGATTAATGGGGGTGTTGAGGAAGTGGGGGAAAGAAATCCTCTGACAAATCAATACCGTTGCCTCAGTTTCTTCAGGACATTGGAAATATATACATTGGTTGGGTTTCTGACATCTCCCTAATTTACTTCTGATCTTATCCTCTATCTATCCTCTTAGGTCTATGGAAAATTCATCTCATAAACTAAAATATTGACTTTCCAATCAAGTATAAGAGATTAAATTATTATCTACAGCTGATAATGAATCCAAGGGCTAGATCAGTTGAAGTGAGCTCCTCTGTACCCCTGGGGAGAATTCATAGACTGGCTCAAAGCAGCTGCTCAATAAGGCCTTCTTGAGTTGCTACTCCCTCCACATGGAGAATATGTGTTTATTTTCCTCTATTAAATATACACCTTGGCAAGTGTACCTGATGCTCAGCTTATTAAACACAGATGGATATTGGTACCATTTTCCATACAATATATTTCAGCTTGTGAAGAACTTTTTAATATGCAGTAATTCAACTTTCTCTGCATTTTGAGACATAGTCTTGGAAATCTGGTTATCGACTTCATTATAGATCACAGATTCATTGCTGGATCAAGAATTAAAATATCATAAGATATGGAAAAATGATTTCTAAATTGTCCTGGGAAGAGTAAGCTTCATGTGGCCCTGGATAGCTTTTAAGTCATGAATGATTTAATGCATTTTCTGCCTTCTTTTGTATTAATTCTGTATTTTTAAATGATCCTTACTTATCTTTTTGTTAACTTATTAACTATAACTCTTTATTTTGTAATTTTTAATATTTGTAATGTTTGCTTTACAATTTATGGTATACATATTTAACTTATTACAGTTTACTTTCAAGTAATATTATACCTCGGCTTCTGTTTTTCCAGACTTGGTGCTATTCTTTTCATTCATTCTATTTCTATGTATGTTACAAATGCAAAAATATATTTTAATTAATTTTGCTTTAAATAATGAATTGCATTTTAAAAGATTTAAAAATGAGTAAACATGTCTTTCATATCTACCGACATGATAACTATTTTGGGTGCTCTTCATTCCTTTGTGTATATCCAGATTTCTACCTGGAACCATTTTCAATCTGCCTAAAGGACTTTCTTCCTTATTCCTTTTTGAAAATTTAAAATTGTTAAAGAACAATTATGTATACCATACAGGATTCCCAGAAATCACTCCAATACCAACATCTTACATTGTTGTGACAATATTTGTTACAAATGATGAAAGAACATTGTTACAATATTACTGCTATCTATAGTCCATAGCTTATATTTCGTGTATTTTTCCCACAAACCATTCTATTATTAACACCATGTATTAGTATTGTATGTTTGTCATAGATCATGAGAGAATGTCCTCATATTTGTACTAACCACAGTCCATTATTCACCACGGGGTTCACTGTGCTATAGGATTCCCTGCTTTGTACAATCCATCCCAAGTGTACACTCAGTGGCTCTCAGTTTCATCACAGAGTTGTGCTGTCATCAGCTCAGAGCTCAGTCCATTTCAAAACGTTTTCATTACTCCAAAAGGAAAAATCCTATATCCCCTCTTAGCCCCCATTATTGACACTTAGCATTGATATAGTACCATTTTTGCCACTGCAGTAAAAATATTACAATATTAATGTTAACTGTAGACTATACGTTAGTTGCATTTTCCCATGTATCTCCATATTAATACCTTGTAATAGAGGAATATTCTTGTATTTGCACTATTAAGCACAATTATCATCCATCACCAAAATCACTGTTAAACGGTCTCTAGATTATTCTCTAGGTTTCTTTCGATTTACAGTAACTTCCCTAGACAACCCCTTTCGGCCACATTCATATTTATAAATCGGCAGTGTTAGTTATAATCACTATAATGTGTTACCAACTCTATCCATTTCCACACATTTACAATCCACTTTATTAAACATTCTGCATACATTCATTAACAGTTCCCCCCTTCTCAACCCACATTCTATGTCCTAGTAATCTATACTCTACAGTTTACTCATTGTATTTAGTTCATATTGAGACCATGCAATATTTGTCCTTTTGTGTCTGGCTTATTTCACTCAACATAATGTCTACAAGTTTCATCCATGTTTTCATATGCATCCCAACTTAATTTCTTCTTACAGTTGAATAGAATTCCATCATATGTTTCTACTACATTTTGTTTATACACTTATTGGTTGATGGAAACTTGGGTTGTTTCCATCTTTTTAGCAGTTGTGAATAATGCTGCTATGAACATCAGTGTGCAAATGTCTGTTCACATCCTTGCTTGCAGTTCTTCTGAATATAGTCTTAGTAGCGGGATTGCAGGATCATATGGCAGTTTTATATTTAGCTTCCTGAGGAACCACCAAACTGTGTTCCACAGAGACTGTACCATTTTACATTTCCACCAACAGTGAAGGGGTGTTCCTATTTCTCCGCATATTCTCCAGCACTCGTAGTTTTCTGGGTTTGTTTTTTTTTAATAATGGCCATTCTATAAGGTGTGAAATAGTATCTCATAGTTTGATTTGCATTTCCCTAATAACTAGAGATGTTGAGCATCTTTTCATGTGTTTTTTGGCCATTTGTATTTCTTCTTTGGAAAAATGGTTTATTCAAGTCTTTTGCCCATTTTTAAATTGGATTGTCTTTTTATTGTTGGTTGTATGATTTCTTTATATAGCATGGATATCAAACCCTTTTCAGACATGTGGTTTCCAAAAACTTTCTCCCATTGAGTAGGCTGCATTTTTACCTTCTTAACAAAGTCATTTGAAACACAAAAGTGTTTAATTTTGAGGAGATCTGATTTGTCTATTTTTTCTTTCATTGCTCATGTTTTGGGTATAAGGTTTAAGAAACTATCACCTACCACAACATCTCAAAGATGTTTCCCTACATTTTCTTCTAGGAGTTTTAAGATTTTAGCTTTTATATTTAGGTCCCCTATCCATTTTGAGTTAACCTTTGAATAAAGTGTGAGATAGGGGTCCTCTTCTTTCTTTTAGTTATGGATATCCAGTTCTCCCAGCACCATTTTTTGAATAGACTTTTCTGACAGGTCTGGAGGGGTTTGAGAGCCTTGCCAAAACTCACTTGACCAAAGATGTGAGGGCCTATTTCTGAGTACTTGATTTGGTTCCATTGGTCAATATGTCTATCTTTATGCCAGTGCCATGCTGTTTTTACTACTGTAGTAAAACAGTAGTAAAGTAAAGTAACTGCTTTAAAGTCAGGAAGTGAGAGTCATCTTTTTAAAAACTTTTTGTTTATATGCTGAGTTTCACTCAGAGAGAGGCCACATTTGAGCTTTCAGGAGGTAACTCTTAGGCAATATATAATAGTAGGCTAAGTTTCAATTTCACAAGAAAATGTTCTTAAGCACAATCATCAATCTCAAGGGCCTGGCGTAATGGTCTGTCTTCCTTCACTAGCCACTGCCCATGTAATCAGGGGATTCTTGCCGTTCTATTGGAGAGTGTAGAGCACTCCCCACGATGGGAATTCAATATTCTTTCAGTAACTGTGTGGGTCTGCAAGCAAGGCAGTTCCATCCATCTGCCCCATGGGATCTAAGTCCCCTCTCAATTAGAAACAAAGTGAACATCACCACCCCAAAATCTTCAAGATCCGGGAATGAGCAATGGACTAAAGTAGACTTATTATTATTCTATTATAGACTTATTATTCTAGCAATAGAAGCACCTGTATCATTGATATTAAGGCAGTGGCCACAAGAGGTTCTGAGGGGAAGAATAGGTATAACATGAGGCCATTTTCAGGACATTGGAATTGTCCTACATGACATTGCAATGATGGATACAGGCCATTATACATTTTGTCAAAACCTATAAAATTGTGTGGGCCAGAGTGTAAACTGTAATGTAAACTATATTCCATGGTTAGTATCAATGCTTCAATATGTGTTCATCAATTGTAACAAATATACCACGCTAATGAAAGAGGTTGTTCATGTGGGAAAGTGTGGGAGGGAGTGGGGGGCATATGGGAATCCCCTATATTTTTGATATAACATTTGTGTAATCTAAAGGTTCTTTAAAAATAAAAATTAAAAAAAAAAACCAAAAAATCATTTTTGGCTTTTTTGGGCCCCTTATCCTTCCAAATAAATTTGATAATTGGCTTTTCCATTTCTGCAAAAAAGGCTGTTGGGATTTTTATTGGGATTACATTGAATCTGTAAATCAGTTTGGGTAGAACGGCATCTTAATGATATTTAGTCTTCCAACACATGAACACAGAATGTCCTTCCATTTATTTAAGTCTTCTTTGGTTTCTTTTAGCCATGTTTTGTAGTTTTCTGAATACAGGTCCTTTATGTCCTTGGTTAAGTGTATTCCTAAATATTTGATTTTCTTAGTCGCTGTTGTAAATGGGATTTTTTTCTCTGACTGCTTTCTCAGATTACTCATTAATAGTGTATAGAAATGCTACTGATTTTTTGCTTATGAATCTTGTATTCCACCACTTTGTTGAACCACTTTGTTCTAGTAGCTTTGTTGTGGATTTTTCTGGATTTTCTAAATATAGGATCATATCAGTGAATAGCAAAAGTTTTACTTCTTCCTTTCCAATTTTGGTGCCTTTTATTCCTTTTTCTAGCCTAATTGCTTTAGCTAGAATTTCTAGCACAATATTGAATAAGGTGGTGACAGTGGGCATCCTTATCTTGTTCCTGATCTCAGCAGGAAATCTTTCAGTCTTTCACCTTTGAGTACAATGTTAGCTGTGGGTTTTTCATATATGCACCTTACCAGGTTGAGAAAGTTTCTTTATCTTTCAAAGTGTTTTTTTATCAAGAAAGAATGCTGTAACAACTCAGTGATGAAAATGAGAGCCACTGAGTATACACTTTGAATGGTTATGCAAAGCATGGGACTGTATCACACAGTGAACCCTATGGCGGATGATGGACTGTGATTGTCTTAGTTTGCCAAAGGGCTGCTGATACAAAGTGCCAGGAATGTGTTGGCTTATATAAAGGGGATTTATTTGGAGTAAAAGTTTACAGTTCCAAGACTGTGAAATGTCCAAATCAAGGCAGCACCAGAGATCCTTTCTCACCAAATTCAGCTGCTATTGATCCTAGTGTCCTGCCATCTGGAGATCAGGTAAGATGGTGGGTCTCTTGTTCTCTCCTTACCTTGTCCTTGAACTCAGTTGTGGCCGATCAGTCATTTCTTCCTGGGCTCCTTGAGCCTCGGCTTCTCTCCTTGAGTTCAACTGTGGGTGAAGCTGGAGTCCTTTCTCTCACATAGCTAGATCAAAATGGTAGAGCTCACTTGTCTATGTGTCTCTTCCTCTGTGTCTCCATTTATATAAGACTGGGCAAGAGGGCAGAGACTCAACCTGGGTCATACTTCACTGATGTGGTCCAATTAATAGCAATCTATAAAGTGAATCTAATGCAATCAAAGGGTACCACACCAACAGGAATAGATTAGTTTAAGAACACAATCTTTTTTCTTTTGCAGATTCATAAAGAATTTCATAACATAACAAATATGAGAACATTCTCTCATGAACTGTAACAAATATATAATACTAATACAGGGTGTTAATAATAAGGTAGGTTGGGGTAAAAATACACCAAATGTAACATATGGGCTATAGTTAGCAATAATATTTTGACCTTGCTTTTTCATAGTTTGTAGCAAATGTTTCACAAAAATGTAAGGTGTTGGTGGTGGGGTGATGTATGTGAGCCCTATATGATGATTTGAATATATATTTTTAAGTACACAACTTTGACTATGTACTTTTTATGTATGTTCATTTATGAATGATATACTTCAATAAATTTTTAAATGAAAAAAAAAACAAAAACCGTATTTTGTCAAATGCCTTTTTTTTTTATCAATTAAGATGATCATTTGATTTTTCTTCTTCAATTTATTAATGTGGTCTATTACACTAATTGATTTTCTTGTGTTGAACCATGCTTGAATATCAGTTATAAAACCCATTTGATTGTGATGTATAATTCTTTTAATGTGCTTTTGGATTCAGTTTGCAAGTATTTTGTTGAGGATTTTTGCGTGTACTTTCATTAGAGAAATTGGTCTGTAATTTCTTTTTTACATAGTATCTTTATCTGGCTTTGGTGTTAGGTTGAAGGTTGCTTCTTAGAATGAGTTTGGTAGCATTCCCTTCTGTTTAATCTTTTTGGAAGAGTTTGAGCAAGATTGGTATT
>JAQZBX010096193.1:0-11830 GCA_029593785.1 Cabassous unicinctus
TTTTTTTTTTTTTTTTTTTTTTTTTTGCCATTTGTCTTCTATTTTCTTAGCATGGCTCGTAATTTTTTGCTGATGTCTAGACATCTGATTAGGATTTAGTTTGCTCAGATGCTCAATTTCTTTCTCTTTTGTAGGGATTTAGTGGCAGGAGGCTGTGTGTTACCAATGCTTTTTGATTCTTGACTTGACCTGGATTGTCAGGATTGTCCCTGCTAGTTGTTCAAGACTGGGCTCTATATCCAGTAATTGGTTGCAGACCCACTTCCTAGGGCCTTGGGGAGGGAAGCTATAAAGGCTGGAAAAATCGTCTTTCATTTATTTTTAATTTTCTTACATGCACTTCCTTGGTCTGCCAGAAGTTGGTGCTCTTTGGCAGCTCTCAGTTCAATGCCTGGTCAGAGATTATTTGTTGCAACACAGACCAGATCTATGTGATAGAGCTTCCTGCCTGGAGGCTGAGAGTCTTGTAATTCAAACTTTCTTAGTGACAGTTCTCCAACCTTCTCTGGCAGCCGCCTCCCTTTTCCCAGGTAGGAAATAATTCCACTCCTCTCTGAGTCATCAACAATCAGTCCTGGGTAGTAGAGAAGGGTATTGGGAGGTCTTATATCTTTAGCCCCTTGCTGGCTCCCAAGGCAAACCACATTGTGGTCCCACCTGGCCTGGAAAGGCTGGTGGTACACAGCTGACCAAATTTGTGGGTCAGAAGCTGAGTCAGCCTTAAGCTGTGTCCCTCTCTCTCCCCTTTCCTGGGGGTGGTGGATCCCTGGAGCCCCTTAGTCTGTAGCTGCAGGCACAGAGGCCCAAGAATTCTAAAGTGTCTTTAGTGTATGTGGCAGGTGCCGGCAGCAGCAGCCACTGGTTTCAACTCACAGTTCTGTCGTAACAATTTCTCTCCTTTATCCCTCTCTCCTCTGAGTGGTGTCCAGCCTTTGCCTGGTGTCCTAAACCCTAGAAGATATTTTTCCAGGCTCCCAATATCTCTTATGAATGCAGATGCAAAAATTCTCAATAAAATACCAGCATGTTGAATCCAGCAATATATTAATATGATTATACACCATGTCTACGTGTAACTTATACCTGGAATGCAAGGTTGATTTAACATCCAAATATCAACTAATGGGGAGTGGATGTAGCTCAAGTGGTTGAGTGCCTTCTTCCCATATACGAGGTCTTGGGTTCAATCCCTGGTACCTCCTAAAAACAAACAAATGAAAAAACCAACCTTCATTGGGGAGCAGATGTTGCTCAGTGGTTGAGCACCTGCTTCCCATGTATGAGATCCTGGGTTCAAGCCCTGGTACCTCCTAAAAAAAAGTCAACTAATATAATATATGCCATCAATAGAATAAAGGCTAAAAACTACATGATCATCTCAATGGATGCAGAAAAAGCAACTTAAAAAAATTCAATACCCCTTCATGATAAAAAACATTGAACTAGGAATATAAGGGAACTTCCTCAACATGATATAGGGGATCTACAAAAAAATCCACATTAACATCATACTTAACAGTGAAAGACTGAAGGCTTTCCCCCTAAGATCAGGAATAAAACAGGTATGTACACTTTTTTTTTTTTTTAAGATTTATTTATTTATTTATTTATCCCGCCCACCCCTCATTGTCTGCTCTCTGTCCCTTCGCTGTGTGTTCTTCTGTGTCTGCTTGTCTTCTTTTTAAGTGGCACTGGGAACCGATCCTGGGACCTTCCAGAGGGGGAGAGAAGCACTCAATCTCTTACGCCACCTCAGCTCCCTGGTCTGCTGTGTCTTTTATTGTCTCTCCTCTGTGTTTCTTTTTGTTGCATCATCTTGCTGCGCCAGCACTCCGTGCCGGCCAGCTTGCTTTTCACCAGGAGGCCCCAGGAATCAAACTCCGGACCTCCTATATGGTAGACGGGAGCCTAATCGCTTGAGCCACATCCGCTTCCCGTATGTACACTTTTGACTTTCTATTCATGGTTTTCTGGGAAGCGGAGGTCCCGGGTGCAATTCCTGGGGCCTCTTGGTGAAGGCAAGCTGGCCTGCGTGGTGAGCTGGCCAGCAGACAGCTGGCCTGCACAGGAGTGCCGCTTAAAGAGAAGAGAAGCAGACACAGAAGAACACACAACGAATGGACACAGAGAGCAGACGAGGTGGGGGGAGAGGAAATAAATAAATAAATAAATCTTTTTTTTTTTTAAAGTGTACATACCTGATTTTGCATATAGAAAATCTTAAGGAGCCCACTAAAAAACTATTGAAACTAATAAATGAATTCATCAAGGTTACAAGATACAAGATCAATATACAAAAAATCAGTTGTATTTCTATACACTAGCAATGAGCAAAACAAAAGTGAAATTGAGGAAACAATTCCATTTATGATAACATCAAAGAGAATAAAATACTTAGGGATAAATTTAACAAAAGGAATAAAGCATAGACTCTGAAAACTAAAAAAAAAATGTTGCAAAAAATTAAAGAAGACCTAAAGAAATGGAAAGACAACCCATGTCTATGGATTGGAAAATGTAATACTGTTAAGATGACAATACTCTCCAAATTGATCTACAGATTCAATGCAATCCCTATAAAAATCTCAACTGAATTCTTGCAGAAATTGACAAGCTGAACCTAAAATTCACATGGAAATTCAAGGGACCCAGACTAGCCAAACAACATTGAAAAAGAAGATATACAAATGGCTATAAGCACATGAAAAGATGCTCAACATCAGCCATCAAAACCAAATGAGATATTTCATACCCACTAGGATGGCTATAATGAAAAAAAACAGATAACAACTGTTAACAAGGATGTGGAGAAATTGAAACCTTGTACACTGCCTGTAGGAATGTAAAATGGTGCAGCCACTTTGGAAAACTGTTTAGCAGCTCCACGAAATGCTAAACATAGAATTATGCAATTTGACTCATAAGAATATATCTAAGAGAAATGAAAACATGTTCACATTAAAAACTTATACATGAATATCCATAGTAATGTTATTCATAACAGCCTGAAAGTAGAAACAACCCAGATGCTCACCAACTGATGAATGGATAAACAAAATGTGCATATCCAAATAATGGAATATTATTTGGCCATAAAAACAAATGAAGTACTGATATATGTTATAAAACATGAATGACCCTTGAAAAAAGTATGTTTAGTGAAAGAAGCCAATCAACAAAGGACCACCCATGTATGATATCATTTATATAAAATGTCCTGAATAAGCAAGTCTATAGAGACAGAAAGTATATTAGTGGTTTTCTAGAGCTGGAAGAGGGGATGAGGGATGATGGCTAAAGTGTGCAGGGTTTCTTTTAAGAGTGATAAAAATGTTCTAAAATTGATTGTGGTTATGCACGTACAACTCTGTGAATATATTAAAACTATTGAACTGTACACTTTATTTATTTTTTTTTTTATTTTTATTTATTTATTTTTTACCAGGAAGTCCCGGGGATTGAACCTGGGTCCCTCCATATGGGAGATGGATGCCCAACCATTTGAGCCACATCCGTCGCCTGAACTGTACACTTTATTTTTATTTATTTATTTATTTATTTTAAATTTTAAATATGAAGGTTTATTTCTTGACTCTAATTCTATTTCATTAATCTATTTGTCTATCTTTATGCCAGTGCCACATCCTCTTTTTTTTTTGCTTTTATTTATTTATTTATTTTTAACTTTATTTGTACATTTAATAATTGAAAATAGAAACAATTAAAAACTAAAAAGTAAACACAGATGAATAAATATATACATTTCTCCATTAAATGAACTGTACACTTTAAATCGATGAATTGTATGGTATGTGAATTATATCTCAATAAAGCTGCTTAAAACAAAAACTATCATGTGATACCACTACACACTTATTAGCATGACTAAGATAATTAAAAAAAAAAAGGCTGAGGACACTAAATGTTGACAAACATGTGAAACAACTGAAACTCTCAAATGTTGCTGGTGGGAGCATGAAACATACTTTGGACAACTATTTGTCACTTTCTTATAAAGTTAAATATTTACAATCCAAGAAGCGGATGTGGCTCAAGCAATTGGGTTCCCACCTACACATGGGAGATCCTTGGTTCAGTTCCTGGTGCCTCCTAAAGAAGACAGAGAGCTGGTGTGATGGGCAGGTACAGCAAGCTGACACAACAAGCTGACACAACAAGAGACAAAAGAAGGAAAACATGATGAGGGACACATAACGCAGGGAGCAGAGGTTCCCAGTGCCTCCTAGAGAAGATGGGCAAGACAGCGAGCTGATGCGACAGGCAGGCATGGCAAGGTGATGTAACAAGATGATGCAACAAGAGACACAGGAGGAAGAACATAATGAGAGACACAACAAAGCAGGGAATGGAGGTGGCTTATGCAATTAGGCTCCTCCCTCCCACATCGGAGGTCCTGGGTTCAGTTCCCGGTGCCTCCTAAAGAAACAAAATAAGATGAACAGACACAGCAAGTGCAAACAATGAGGGGGTGAGGAGAAATAAATAAATAAATAAAATAAATCTTTAAAAAAAAACACCAAACAAAAAACATTTATAATCCAAAGATCAAGCAATTCCACTCCCAGGAGTTTCCTTGAGAAAAATGAAAACAAAAGGCTTGTACAAGAAAATTCATCACTACTTTACTTAAAATAGCCCCAAATGGGAAACATCCCCAAAATTCATCAATAGGAGAATGGATAAACCATTTATTTATTTATTCATGCAATGGATATGCAGCATTTCCCCCTCAATCTTTTAACACACTTTATTGATTTAGGGGACAAACAAGGCAGCGTTTGGTCAGTTAAGAAAGGCACCTCTTGAAAACAGGACATCACAGTGCTATTGGGTGATCTCAGCAACAGAATTTGAGGATGGAAAGGACAATTTTTGGATGCATTACTTAGGACATTTGCTTATTTATTTACTTATGAACCTTGTTCTTGTGAAATTAAAATGTAGCCTAGTATTATATATTGCTTAAGAGTTACCTCCTGAAAGCCTCCTTGCTGCTTGAATGTGGCCTCTCGCTAAGCCAAACTCAACATATAAACATACTACCTTCCCCCAGCCCCCCGGCGTGGGACATGACTCCCAGGGATGAACCTCCCTGGTACCAAGGGATTATTACCACCAACTAACGATGAATTTGGAAAAAGACCTTGACCAAAAAGGGGAAATATTAAATCCAAATGAGTTTTTATGGCTAAGAGATTTCAAAGTGAGTTGGGAGGTCATTCTAGAGGTTACACTTATGCATGTCTCAGGAGGATCTCATTGACTGCCACAGTAAACAAGGCCTAAAGCAAGGGGGCTTCTGAAGGCTCTAGAGATATCTAGACACTATAAGCAGGGCAATCTCAGGAATTTGGCAGCCTGTCAGTGGGCCTTACCTTGGAATATATGCACCCCAATGTAGCATAGTTAGACTCATTTATAATTTCCCTACACATGACTCTTCTCCCTTTTTATTTGAACCTATATTTAGCACTATACTCATTAAATATATGTCCCAAGACTTAAATCTTCTGTCTGTTCATATGCTGGTTGAGCCCTGAATCTCAGCAGAGTTACAACACCTACTTTCCAGTTCATTGGACTTGCTTAGGACAACTAACAAAAGGATGATCATGGGCATCCCCCCAAAAAACAGAGCATTTACAATGGTAAGCAAGATGGATCCCATCCATCTGCCCCATGGGATCTAAGCCCCTCTCAGTAAGAAACAGAGTTGACATCACCATCCTAATAGTCTCAAGATTGAGGAATGAACAAACATAAGGGGGGAATGCAAGTATGGGCTAAAGTAGACTTATTATTATTCTAGCAATGGAAGAACTTGTAACATTGACATAAAGGCAGTGGCCACCAGAGGTTCTTAGGGGAGGAGAGGGAAGAATTGGTGCAACATGCGGCATTTTTGGGACATTGGAATTGTCCTGTGTGACATAGCAGTGATGGATACAGGTCATTATGCATTCTGTCAAAACCTATAAAATTGTGTGGTGCAAAGTGTAAACTATAATGTAAACTATAGACCACAGTTACTAGCAATGCTTCAATATATGTTCATCAATTATAACAAAGGTACCACACTAGTGAAAAATGTTGTTAATGGGGAAAAGTGGGATGTGTGTGTGTATATGAGAATCCCCCTATATTTTCTTTTTTTTTTTAAAGATTTATTTATTTATCGCCGCCCCAGTGTTTTTGTGCTCGCTGTCTGCTCTCTGTGTGTTCTTCTGTGTCTGCTTGTTTTCTCCTTAGGCGGCACAGGGAACTGATCCTGGAACCTTCTGGAGTGGGAGAGAGGCGCTCAATCTCTTGCACCACCTTAGCTCCCTGTTCTGCTGCATCTCTTATTGTCTTTCCTCTGTGTCTTTTTTTGTTGTGTCATCTTGCTGCACCAGCTTTCCATGCGGGCCAGCACTCCTGCATGGGTCAGCACTCCGTGTAGGTCAGCTCTCCGCTCGGGCCAGCTCACTGCACGGGCCAGCTTGCCTTTCACCAGGAGGTCTCAGGAATCAAACCCTGGACCTCCTATATGGTAGACAGGAGCCTAATCGCTTGAGCCACATCCATTTCCCCCCCCTATATTTTCGATGTAACATTTAAAGCTTCTTTCAAAATAAAATTAAAAAACAAAAACCAACCAAACAAAAAAGGTCCCTTCATACACTGTGGATGGAAGAAGGCAAGAGCATGGGATTATGGTGAGTACTGGGTGTCTCTTGAGAGTTTACCCACCAGATCAGGTAAACTGGGAAATCAGTGGCAAGTCAGGGGAAGAGAGTGAAACTAGCCTGTCCTTCCCTCCCCATGACTCCTGTAAACTTGATTTGCTGAGTTACCCTCCCTGTATTCCCTTATGAATACATCCATAAGTCTCTCAAATGTGGAGATGACTGATCTCATGATATGGGAAATCAGGGTCAGTTGTCAAACTCTCCCTGTTCAAGCTATAGGACAGAGAGGATAACAGTTTGATTTCCTTCATTCTTGGGCTGGCAACCCATAATTTTCTGAGATAAAAGTTGAGATCTTAGGGCATTGGTTTTTTTGTTTTTAAAGGTTTATTTATTCCCCCACCCCCTGCTCCCCATTGTTTGTTCTCTGTGTCCATTCGCTGTGTGTTCTTCTGTGTCTACTTGTCTTCTCTTTAGGTGGCACTGGGAATCGATCCGAGGAACTTCCGTAGTGGGAGAGAGGTGCTTAATTTCTTGCGCCACCTCAGCTCCCTGGCCTGTGGTGTCTCTTATTGTCTCTCCTCTGTGTTTCTTTTTGTTGCGTCACCTTGCTGCGGCAGCTCTCTGCGTGGGCCAGCTCACCCTGCAGGCCAGCTTGTCTTTACCAGGAGGCCCTGGGGATCGAACCCTGGATCTCCTATATGGTAGATGGGAGTCCAATCGCTTGAGCCACATCTGCTTCCCACGGGCATTGGTTTTTAAAAATGTCACCAGTCCAGAATTCAAGAGAAACTGATTCCTTAGAAATAATCCTATATCTCCCTATTTCTACCCACACTTTCAAATCACAGTATACTTTAAAAATTAATTTCCCCTTATTTATGTTTTTTAAAACTCCCACCTATGTGAAAAAGAAATCGTCTTGCTACAACAACACTGTTGCTCTTCCAAAGATTCCTCTTGACATCCTCTCTCTCCTTCTTTACCCTGACCACCCCTCCCTCTGTCCAGCATCAAAAAGCAGAAATGTCCCCACCACAAGGTGATGAGCAGTAGTGTAGTCTTGCCTGGCCTTCTGTTGCAAGAATGTGGCTTTGCAGGAGCCTGCTAGGATGCTGGCACACACTATGTCAGGGGCCTGGGTCAGGGTGATGGCAGAGTGGATCCCCGTTTACTGTAGTACTCCACCAGTGGAATATTCTGAGTGTGGTACGCATCTAAGAGGATTTTCAAGACCTTCTCGTTATTATCTGATCGGCGGACCAAAGGTTCCCCAGTGATATCATCTTTCATAGGCTCCTTTGGTGGGTTGAATTCCTCATGGTAGGTACGGCCACTTGTGGGGTGAATCAGCCTTCCAGTGATTCTCCGGATAAGCAGAGAGTCCGGGATGCTGAATTCAATCACAGAATTAAGCCTCTCTTTCCTCTACTCCATGAGGTCATCGAGCATTTCTGCCTGCCTCACAGTCTGAGGAAAGCCATGTAGAAGAAAACCATTCTTTTTTTTTTTTTTTAAGATTTATTTATTTATTTCTTCCCACCAGCCCCCCCACCTCCCCACCCCGCCACCCTTATTGTTTTTGTGTCGCTGTCTGCTCTCTGTGTGTTCTTCTGTGTCTGCTTGTCTTCTCTTTAGGTGGCACTGGAAACTGACCCTGAGACCTTCCGGAGTGGAGAGAGGTGCTCAATCTCTTTCACCACCTCTGTTCCCTGGTCTGCTGCATCTCTTATTGACCCTCCTCTGTCTCTTTTTGTTGCATCATTTTGCTGCGCCAGCTCTCCTGTGTGGGCCACACTCTGCATGGGCCAGCTTGCTTTTCACCAGGAGGCCCCAGGAATCGAACGCTGGACCTCCTATATGGTAGATGGGAGCCCAATCACTTGAGCCACATCCGCTTCCCAGATAACCATTCTTGCATGGAGGGGTCTCCAAATTCTTCTCGATGAGCTCCACCACCATTTCATTGCTAACTAATTTTTCAGCATCCATTGTTGCCTTCAGCTTTTTTCCCAGCTCTGAGCCAGAAGCCACCATGTTCCCAGTAGCCAAGCGGCAGACACAGACGTTTCCAGCCAATTTGGGTGCCTGGGTATCCCAGCAGCACGGCCCGGGTACCTTCAGGGTACTCTCAGGTGGGTTCAGCCACTGGCACATTTGGAGCCATGTCCGCCCATGCCTCTGGCTCAGCAATTTTTTTAAATGTAAAAAATACATGCAACAACATGGATGATTCTTCAAAACATTATGCTTACCAAAGAAGTTAGACATAAAAAAGGACACATTGAATGTTTCCCTTTGTATGATATTAGTAACAAGAAAAGCTAATGTATAGTGATAGAAATCAGAATGTGGTTGCCTGGGATGGGGGGAATTGGTTTGGAAAGAGGCCCGAGGGAAGTTTCCAGTGATGGAAATGTTCCATATCCTGTTTTGGGTGGTGATAACCTGAGTATTTACAATTGTCAAAATTGATCAAAGTGAACAGTCAAGATTTGTATATTGTATTGTATGGTAATGATACCTTAATTTAACAATCTAGGAAAGGGTGGAAACTAGAGTGTGTGCCCAGGAGAGGAAGTGGTAAAACTTGCTTCATTCATTCATTCATTCATTCAACATGCAACAAATATTTATTGATCCCCTACTGTGGACCAGGCACTCTTCTGGGTGCTGGGACCACTGGTGAACAAGCTCCATGTTCCTACCCTCAAGGAGCTTACATTCTGGTGGGAGAGAGAAACAATTAGCAAAATGAGGAGTTAGATATCATGCAATGTCAGGTGCAGAAAAGGGATAAGGGGATCTAGAGTGAATTGTTCTATGAAATGTAGGAAGGGGGAATACTCTGGGCATCCTCTTTGTTCCAGAGGAACCCAGACAAAGCTCATATCTTCTTTGACTTACTGTCCACTTCTCCCCCAGGTTCTGCCCTATGCAGCACAGAACAACCAGAAAGAGAGAGAGAGAGGGAGAGAGAGAAAGATGCACGCACACTGGCGTGCTCGGGCTTGTGGGCTGGGAAGGGGCCTCGACGATGGCTTATTCCTATCTGTCCCCGTGACCTGGAGATACGGTTATTCCTATGCGCCCCTGTGACCCAGGGATATATCTACAGATCAAATAATGATTGTGACTGGGAACAAAGAATGTCTCAATGGCAGAGGGTGTGACTTGGGCACTGACCAGGTATGAGTCTGGGCAGATGAGACCTGGGGACCAAGGTCCTAAGACCAGGGTCGTGGCCAGGATTTCTACTGTGGCCTTATCTAGAAAAGAGGGCTCCTCCTGGGCCAGAAGCCACTCCCTCCCTCCTCTGGAATCCCTCAGGGGATCTTTCCCCCAGCCTGGGAAGCCAGCCTCACACCTGAGCATTCCACCTAGGAGTGCTCACACAAGAGAAGAGAGGCAGCTACAAGCCCAGGGCCTCCAACAGGAAGTGAATTAGTTGAAAGGAAAGTCTTTCTTGCCCTAACTCTGGTTTTGAGTCCAAGTGGAGAGAGGGGAGGGGCTTGCACCAGCTTTGCCTTTGTGGTCAGAGAGAGGTGTACCCCACTTTTCCTGTAGTGCTAACAGTGCCAGAACTCCCCCCAAAAAGACAACCTTTTCCCGGTAGATCTGGCCTCGTGCACCGGGGTGCACAGACGGACAGCTGCCCTTTCCCTCCCCTGGCCTTTCCTTTGCCTGACAGTAACCTCTTCCACAGTTGATGTCACCCCTGCTTTGCCCTGACACAGCAGCCGAGCTGGGCACTGCATGGCAGTCAGGTCCAGAGGGCAGCTGGCCGCGTCAAAAGCCACAGAACATTCTCCCAGCCAAGAGTCCGTTGCTCTCCTATTCCATCCCTCTGGGCCAATGTATCCACCGGGAGATTCAGGGTGGATGGAGCCATCCCTGTGCTCAGCTGAAAGTCAGTTCTCTGCTCTGGGTGCGGGGTGGGGAGAATGGAGCCAAAATTCTGGTCCCGCCCCTGGGGAGCTCACAGACTTCTAAGGGAAACAGGACAAAGCACAATAGCAAACTGGGCAGGATAGTATCTGATGACAGCAGAGCTTAGCATAAACCTACCCTATTAAATGGGGTAGGAGTTCAGGGAAGGGAGAGAGAGAGCCCTTCCTAATAGAGGTGCCCCTAGAATTGGTTAGAGAGGTGAAAGTGGGCTTGCGATACAGACTCATTTAGCTTTGTGTGTGCTTACTTAAACGCACTGTATGAGGTGCTTTGAACATCTGTTAATATTTGTAAACATATTTAACCTTATTTTACAAGGCTCAGAAAAGCAATAGCATCCTGGGGTTGTTGGAGTATGGGGTGATGTGGTGGGGATATATCAGGCGCCTAATATCTGCTAGGCATGTGCCAGGTACTTCACATATTTTGTCTAGAAAGTAGCTCTCTCCAGTCACAGAACAATCTTGCTAAGTAGGGAGCCAGGAGCCTTGCTGGGCCCTGCTTCTGCCCTGTCCTTACATCACCCACAACTGCCCCGTGGTCCCACTCCAGTCCTTCAGGCTACATAAACCCTGGAACTTAGGGTCCTAGCCTGGGGCAAGTTACAACCTGGGTCTACTAGAGGCCCCTTCCTTCTACTCTATTCCCCAACTCCACCTTTCTGCTCCATCTCTCCCTGTCCAAGGGAGAAAAGGCAAATTCCCATACTTGGCCTCAGCTTCATTTTTGGCATCTAATGTGTAAAAATAATGTAATCACAGTAGATTTCCAGGTCATTTCTCTGCTGTTTCCATACCAGAGGTTGGCCTGATTCCCTTAAAAAGCTCAGAGGCATTTCCTTCTCATTTCCCACAGGAACTCTGGATTTGCAATGCCATCTGGCACAGATATACTCTTGTAGAGTCCTCAGTTTCCCCTTGTCCTTCTTTCAAGCAGCAGCCCAGAGAAGCAACCACTCTTATCCCATTCTTCCCAGGCCCACCTTCCAGCTGAGGACCAGCGAAGGGCTCAGAGAGGAGCCAAATCCAGAACCATTCACAGCAAGTCCCCTACTCCACCTCAATTCTTACAGACTCAACTGCACTACCACAGGCTCCAAGGGGCTGTTGACCCGGTCAGGCCCCAGGACATGTCAGGGACCCAGCATTCTTCTTCCTTAATGCTCTCTCTTTTTTTTTTTTTTTTTTAAA
>JAQZBX010096194.1:0-11829 GCA_029593785.1 Cabassous unicinctus
TAACATAGCAATTTCATCAACAGATCTTTGAAGACTGCTTTTTTTTTTTTTAAAGAGGGTTAGAACAATGATTACGTTTGCAAAGTTCTGAGAAGTCCATCTACTGTCCAAACTTTGGATTGAAGTCCTTATTTTTTTTTTTCCTTTACTTAGAGACAGGTATATACAGTGCTGTTGTAATAATGAAACAAATGTGAAATCTACTGTAAAGTTGCACAATACAGAAAACTGTTGCTCCATCTTCTACTACATAAATGTGTGACTCCACAGGTTAGTAATGTTGTTGTCATTATTTTTTGTTAAGTTGGAATTATCCCATCACGTCTAAGACCTCTCTTTAACTCCAGATCCTCCAATTTTTTCCACAATTCTTCACGCTCCTTTTCTTTCTTTTTCTCACTGGGGAAGGAAATAGAATGCAATGTAAACAACCAAGAAGGTTTAAAGATATTTCCTAACAATAACTGCACCTTTGACATACTTTTCCCCATGAATATTTTTTTAATTCTTTGAAAAGTTTGGCATTAAATTTGTGAGTTGTTTTACTTTTTGATTTTTTGCTCTTGCTCTTTTTTTTCCCTTTGGCACTTATATAGGCACAAAAATAATATTAATGAAAAGAATAGGAAATGACAAGAATATTTTAAGATTTCACATTAATATTGCTTCATACTTAGCTTATTATAGAAAATTAACTTCAAAATTCCTAAAAAGAAAATAAACCATGGGATAATTTATGTGTATCAGTTATCCTAAGACCAAGGGCACATTAGTAACTTTTAGCTGGGGCCTAGTTAGAATCTAATTTTCTCTTTGTCTCCAGATAGTTTCTCAAGAGGGATGATAGTGATATAAAAGGCTAACATTGATATAGAGAGGCTGAGATTGATACAAAGAATGCAGTATGTCAAGGAAATATACCTTCCTTTTATTAATATGTATTTTTCATATATTCTGTATATTTCAACTATTTAGCAAAATCTTGCCTTTACAAGTATTAAAAGACCAAATGATTAACTTATTTTGAACTTATATACACAACAAAATTAAATACTTTCCTTTGTTAGTTCAGTTTTAATGACCTGGACAGAACTTTTGTGATACTATTACATATTCAATTTTTAATGTACCAAGTCTTCAAATTTATTTCAATATCAATTTGGCTAGTGATTTCCAGACTTTGAGATTACACTGTTTGTTAAAATTTACAAAAAACTTTTATGCCCCAAAATTTTTATTTTGTCAAGAACATTTAAAAATTAGCATATTTAAAAAATAAGAAAGGCTGTTTTAACACCAGCCAAGTAGCAATATATCTCTACTGCAAATTTTAAAAATCCACATTTATTAAAAATAATTCACTGCACTATCTTTAGTTTTCTCATGTTGTCGTGAAACAGAAAAAGGCAAACTAAGTTGACATTTGTGAATCTGTGAATTCAGATTATTCCTGAAAGTGGGGATTCTGCTATTCCAAGTAAGATATGTGGATCTTGGGCTATTTCATCTATCAAGAGTTTAACTTTAGTCATACTACAACATTTACTCAGGGAAATCCATGTAGGTTAAGTGTGATTTGTATGTAAATTATTTTCAGCTAAATTCCGATGCCTCATATTTTGTCAACATCAATTTTTTAAAAAGTCATAATCTGCACAATATGAGTTTCATTGGGTATGATACCTTTTCAACCAATTAATTACCTATTTAGTATTTTGACCCTGAAAAAAATCATATTTACAAGGCAGTAGGGGCAAGATTAGTTAATCCTCTGATCATTATGGATTCCAGATTCTTAACTGTAAGCAAGTTATTGGCAAAATATGACTTCTGGTTTCTCCATACAGTTTTAGGGATAATATCAGACCTAAATGAATGTTTTCATAGAACAGTGACTCAAGTACATACAAACCAAGTTTATAGATCCTGCTGCATTTCAAAGCATATGACCTTTTATTTGGAGGAAGAAGGGAGTGGTAAGCAGGAGCTTGGGAACTTTTCCCAATTAGAAAACAGCTCAAATATACATTAGATTCATTTTGCCCTAATCTGCAGTTTAAATTAAGTGCTAACATCATTAAAATACTAGTCATTTTGTTACTGAAGCATTTCATTCATGTTCTTGATCAAGAGTTTCATGGCTTCAGTGCAATTTGTCCCGTGAGGCTTTTCTTCTAGGTTACTTTATGTTTAGTTATTGTACATCTTTCATACCGACAATTTAATCTTCAAAAATCCTAAATATTTCTGATACAGTTATTGTCACCCCCATTCTTTCCCACTTTTCTCTCTCCTGTACATGGGAATTTTAAAACTTATCCACATTGTTATGCTGGGGATATTGGCAAATTCTCTTCCAATTTCAATTTTATATAACACTAATTTTATCAAATGCAACTAACAGCGTTAATATAAATTTCAAATTTATAATACTTTAAAAAATTTTTTTATCTGAACTGAAACTATTAACTTTTTGCCATCAGGAAGTGAAGTTCCTCCATTCAGTTCTCTGATAACACCAAATATATCTCTATTCTCTTTTCCTACTCTTGCATCTATGGAGAAACCAATGTTTCCCATCTACCTAGCACAACCTTTTATTGCTCTTTTGACAAAGTACAAGCCTTATTTAAAAAAATAACAAAAACCTTCTTTCATTGAAAGAAGTCAGAATCAACTTCACTATTGTCTATTCCCTCCCTCACTTAATTATCTTATATAAACGATCATATAACAGTTTTATCCTAATCCATTATTGAAGTTCAATAAATATGAACCAACCGATTTGACTATTTTAGAAATATGGTATTCAATACTCTTGATGGAATTCTACAGATTTTAACCATTGCTCAACTAGGATAATAACAATGGGTGTTTCATTGCTATAAAACAGAGGACATTATGCACGATGTATTCTTTAGTGGTACAACACAGTACACTAAAATGGGCCCTTTCCTTCCCTCCTTTTAAAGTTATATTTTTTTAAGATTTTGATTTAAGTTTGGGGAAAAAAGTGTTATTATAAATTAAATGATTTGCAACAATTACAAATCTTGTGAATCAAAAGTTGTTTAAATTCCAAATGTGGCCCACATAAAACTCGCCATATTCCATAATTAAACTGCCTTTCAATAAACCACATCCCCAGTAACTTAAAAAAAAAAAAAAGACTATAACGGTCCTTTGCCCTCTGCACCAAACTTTCCCTTTGTTGTTCATTAAAATGAGAGTAACACATTCAAAATCAGGCAAAGCAAAGAAGCAAGGGAACCACAGTTGGCTTTGTTCAGGAGACTCAGCAAGGTCATGGATGGGTATGAACACTTGAACAAACCTCTTGGATCCTCTAAGGTCCAAAGTTTCACGATACACAAAATCCAACATTTCCTTCTCTTCTGGGTAGTCAAAGCCAAATCAGAGACTCACCTACTGAGAGCTCTCTAGACTTTCCTTAATCTCTTATCATTTGGAAAGTTGGACATAATGGACAAGAAATAACAAAATTGAAGAAATGAATAAATTAAATCAAGCAAGGCTTTATTAGGTCATAATCACTCATTGTAGAAGATTCTACTGGTGTTTGCTACCCTACAGTCTTAAAGGATTTCAAGTCTTCTAAAAGACCAGACTGCTAACCAGCATGTTTTTTCCAGTACCCTTTAAACTGCAATGAATTTGTTGGGTTCTAGAGTAGAAAGTAAGTTTTGGGCCAAAGAACTAGTCAAATGGCATTTCATTTCTTCTGCTCCTGAAGCAAAGTACAAGATCAGCCTAATCTAGTTCAGATAAGTTCAGAATGAGAATTAATCCAGATGACAAACTACATGATGGTCCTCCTAAGTGAATCTGAATTATCAGTTTCTCCTGAAGCAGAGCTGAAATAGTATGAAAGGGAGGGAAGAAAGCTGGCCTTATCAAAATGACACTGCCATAAGCTTTATTATTCAGTGGTATACTAATAAGTTCACAGCTAAAGCATGCAAAAATGAATACATAAATAAATAAAACTGTGCTGCTTATGATTTCAGGTACAATAATACAACTTCAGCAAAGAGCAAGGAAAGAACTCAATAGACAGCTTTATGCACAGCTGACAAAAAAGCTTTAAAAAGTTACCGCTGACGATCTGACTTGTATGTGGCTGTCAGCTCATCAAACATGGTGCTGTTCATTTCCATAAATGCCTTCAACACATTGTACACTAATGCCACGATAGCCCTGTGAAGCATGGAGAAAAGGGAACATATTGGTCAATCTTACATAATTGGATGCTAAATGAAGAAAGTTAAAAGCACAACTTTTGTTTGAATGAGCTCCTCTTATTGCTCTGTCCCATCCCTTTTTAGTTGGAACAAGGAGACATGACCTACAGTTCATTTCCACATACAGAGAGTTATATCCTTTACTGTTCAAGGCAAGATATCTTAGGGGTTGGCAAGATAAAAAAAATCTAATTCTCCCCTTCTAATTATTGGTACCTGGAATAGATTTGTTTGTAGATACTTGATAACTTCATTTAGTAAAAAAACAAGTATAAAAATAAAGCAATTCCACCATAAAAATGTGCACCTGTGGAAGAACTAACCTTAAGAGACCCAAATTTGCATAGCATTTTAAAGTGATTATATAATTCATCAAACCAAAAGCTGTTCCCATAGAAACAAATATTATATATCTATATAAATTATTCATATTCAAAGATATGACACCAAATTTCTCTAAAGATGGGCAGTATTGAGTTGTTTTTCTAGTTGTGATTTTGCCAACCCAAAGCACATACTGGTAAGACAACTGGCAAGTTGGTATTGGCTGTTATTACCTATGGAGCACTATTCAGCTAAGTAGCCAAATGGTGGTCCAAACTCATCAAGTAGAAGAATAAGCTCTTAGGCAATGGGAGGACTGTGCCATGATGGGCTCAATACCCTCAATACTAGGGTCTAAATACCATTGCCCTTTGCACACATACATAACATTGCTTCATTTTGCCACAAACGTGTTCCCAACACCACTGAAAAAGGTATTGGTAAAACTTAAACCATGATAAAGCAAGAATAAGTCTGATGTTTTCAAAACATTTGCAAGAAAGCATATAGGCTGAGTAGCTTCTTCCCTGTGCCCATTAAAAGGGAAATTTAAATTCTCTTAAGTGGAATGAACTTCCTCAAACACGAGCAGCTGTGGAGAAGGGCCATATACAGGATACTCACTAGAACCACTCTCTAGGTCCTCGAGGGGCTATCTGAATAACGAGACTTAATTATCAGCTCTCTATTTTTCAAGTTTCATTAGTGAAATTTGGCAAATTTGAAAAATATGAAGAATGTGATATTTTACATTTATATGTAAAACTTTTAAACACATATTATGAATGTACCAGATTACATCTACTAATTTTTTTAATGCCACATTAAACTTTCTTTCTACTCAGCAGAGAAATATGTTAAAGCCATTCAAATACAGACTGCTTTAACTTTCATTGGGCTGGATGTTAAACTTCTCTTTTAAGGATTTTAACAATTTTTCCCCCTAGAAAATATATATAACGGCTGAATTAGTTGTTAAGAGGTGAATTTTGCTAAAATGCAAATCTATTCAAACCATTCCCTCTTTAAAATCCTTCAGTGTTTCCTTATCATCCACTTGGTAAAGTCTCACTTGGGCCCCACTCACCTTTCTAGCCTTGTTTCCCAACATTCTACCCAAAAAACTTTGTGCTTTTGCCCTCCCAAACTCTCAGGCCTCTGAACTTGACAGGTGCTTTTTACATGTTTGTAGCTTTTTATGGATCCACCGTCTGAAAGATTTTCCCCATCCCATCCTCTGGCCAAATTCCTTTATTATTATTTTTTCTCCCCCTTGTTGTTGATGTTTGCGCTCGCTGTCTTCTCTCTGTGTCCATTCACTGTGTGTTCTTTCCGTGTCTACTTGTCTTTTCTTCTCGTCTTTCTCTTTTTAGGAGACACTGGGAACTGATCCCGCAACCTCCGGTATAGGAGAGAGGCACTCAGTTGCTTGAGCCACCTTATCTCCCTGGTCTGCTGCGTTTCTCACTCTCTGTCCTCTGCGTCTCCCTTTGTTGCATCATCTTGCTGCCTCAGCTCTCCCCGGCGTGGGCCAACAGCAGTCCTGGGGTCTCCCATATGGTAGACAGGAGCCCAATCTCTTGAGCCACATTCGCTTCCCGGCCAAATTCCTTTAAGATTCAGTTTGAGCACCACATCCCCATCAATATCCACAAACTTTTCTTCTTGACTCCAGAACATTACCTACATACTCCTGCTACATCCTCAGAGGCCAGAGAACTCTTCAAGTAAACAGATATATTAATAAAGCAGCACTTATAACATTGTTTTAAAATATATGTTTACTTGTAGACCTCCCTAATCAGTCACTGTATTCCTAAAAGGTTGGGACTTATCTTTTCACATTTTTGTGTTTAGCCACAAGCAGTGAAAATGTTTTATAAAAAAGGAAGAGGGGAAGGAAAAAAGAGTCAAAGGAAGAGAGGAAGGGAGCAAAGGATGGATGGATGGATGAAAGGATGGATGGAAGGCAGGAAGGAAGGAAAATGTGAAAACTTACGGATTCCAATGTTCTTTTGAAATCCTGTAAAGACTGGAAAACATGATGGGAAGGATGACATTAGAGTTTTCTTCTATCAAACTCATGATGTATTCATTATTCCAATAATAGAGTGCCCTTTCTGCCACCTTTGGACAAAGAGAAATAAAATAGAGGAGACATGTAAAGACAATGAAAAAATTATACTCTTTCCAAACAAAAGTATTTTAAGAGACTATTTTTGAATCAATCAAATGTAAAATTAAACATTAATCACATTTTACATAGTTATGGATTAAAATCATCTCAGAAAATTCCCAAGCGGTTCATTAATTTGGGAAAAAAAAGTTGTTTTCCTCTTGCTTATTAATATTCTCATCTAATACTGCTCATCTGATTCCATATTTTCCCTACATAGCTCCCAAGTAATGAACATTTTCATGTTACTTTCATAAACCATACTGTTTTCCCCCATCACTTTAACCCATTTTCAACCCATACACACTTCAGATGAACCACAGGGTATGGCACGTGACTAGCGTTCAATAAGGAGTTGCTGAGGAAAACATTTGCTCAGCACCTCCTAGGGGCCAGGAACTGTGCCAACACTGTAGGAAGAACATATAGATCTCATCATCTGAGGAGGAGTAGGCCCTGCTGTTCTCATTTTACATATGAGGACACTGAAGTTCAGAGAGATTGGGTAATGTAGCCAAGGTCACATTGTTAGTAAATGGCAAAAGCTGGGGACTGGGACCCAGTGCCCAGGCTCTTTCTGGTGTTTGTTTCTGGTCCATTCCTTGGAAGTGAGCAAGCCAGAGAAAGCCACTCAGTTTCTAGACTCAGACATTGGTTGCACATGTACCTGCTTGCTATCTCAGATCCCCTTTCTCTGTCCTCCACACTGCCGACTGACACTAATAGTATGTGGCCTGCTGGGCCTGAGTTGTTCATCTCGGACTTGATAAATTCATAGGAACTCCTCAGAATCAAGATCTGAGATCTCTAAAAAGGGTAGTTACATGGAGAGAAAAAAAAAAAAGGTGACTTCCTTCATACAGATTAAGAAATTTTGTTTTAGAAGCAAAAAAATGGTACAACATATACCCACCAACAGACACTGAGAAATTAGAACCTTTCCATTTATACTATTCAACTTGGTTCAACAAAACTGTAGGACTCATTAGGCACTAGATCCTGAGAGCACACAGAAAACAAGCATTATTGGATGTGTAATGTGTGCCAAACACTATGCTAAGTGTTTCACAAATATTATCTCATTAATCCTCACAATCAACAGAGAGTGTAGGTACCATTAATTCTAAATTGCAAATGAGGAAACTGAGGCTCAGAGAACTTAAGCCATTGGTTTGAAGTCACAAAGTTAGCAAGTGGTGGACTCCAAAGTCCCTGCACTTAACCTGTCTACTCTTATGCTTAAGGAGCTCTTATACCAGTGGGGAAAAAGAGGCATCTAAGAGGTTATCCAATATAAACTATGACCAGTACTGTATCAGATAAATAAAGTGCAAATGGAAAGGACAAAGTGAACAATCGGATGACTTGGGAGAGGGGAGGAATGGCAGGAATAACAGAACAAGTGGCATTCAAGCTGACTTTTGAAGGATGAAAGAGAGAAGAAAGGGCATTCCAGGCAAAGGGAATTATGGAGAAGGTACCAATATGGACAACATGTTTGGAAACCATCAAAGAGAATGGCATGGCTGAGGAAGACAGGTCATAAGATGAGGAAAGGAAGGGGGAAAAGAGGGGGAATTAGGATGGTGTTGTTCTGAAACTTTTAATTGAAAGAAGGAATTTTTAAAGAGACCACAGGAAGATGCTGGTAAAGGAGGGACCTAAGATTTTCTTACATCTAATTATGAGTCTAATTTTTACCACTACTTAACTCTAACAAGAATTTACTATGGACAGCAGTGTATAATAATATATTAATAATCTTCCATCATTGAAAAAAGAAAGGAAATATGCTAAGTGAAAGAAACTAGACAAAAGATACTAAATATTGTTTGACAACATCTATAGAAAAAGTAAATACAAATAAATTAGAGAGGCAGAAATAGATCAGCAGCTATGTACAGCAGGGGAAGGATAGAGAGATTGAGAAGTGACTACTAAGGGGTAGGGTTTTTTGGTTTGTTCTTTGCTTTTTACAATTTTTTTTTTTTTTTTTTTTTGGAGAAATGAAAATGCTCTAATATTGATTGAAGTGATGAATGCACAACTCTGTGATTAAATCAAATGCCACTGACTGTATACTTTGGATGGACTATATGAATAGGTTTCAATAAAATTGATTAAAAAATAATTTCAATGTCTTTATATTAACTTTTTTTCTTACGTAAGATCACTTGCAGAAGAAGAGTCAGTGTGATAGTTAAGTTTGTGTGTCAGCTTGGCTACATTATGGTGTCCAGTGGCTTGGTCAAACAAGCACTAGCCAGACAGTTACTGTAAGGGTGTATTTCGTGGATTTAAATTATTAGTCAGTTGGCCTCATCTATGGCTAATTAAATATACAATCAACAAAGAAAATTGCCTTCAGCAATGATAGAAGTATCATCCAATCAGGTGAAGGCCATAAAGGGAGAACTGATGACTTCAGCAGCCAGAAAGAATAATTTCTATCTCTAATTCAGCCAGTCAGGTTCTCCTAGGGAATTCATTGAAACCATCATCAGTGTTCCCAACTTGCAGACTACCCTACAGAATTCGGACGTGTCAATCCCCGTGGTCGTCTTAGCCAATTCTTATGAATCTCATAATATTTACATATATATACATATGTATATGTGTTGTGTGCGAATCTCCTATTGGTTCTGTTACTCTGAAGAACCCAAATACAGATTTTGGTATTGAGAGTGGTTCTTGAGAAATAGAATTTTAAGGATGAGGTTTCTGAGTTGGTTCAGGAAATTTTGGAATTGGTTCTCTAATATAAATAGATTAAAAGCCACTAATGGGAGCGGATGTAGCTCAAGTGGTTGAGCGCCTGATTCCCATGTACAAGGTCCCGGGTTCAATCACTGGTATCTCCTAAAAACAAAAGAAACAAACAAACAAATGAAAAAACCAACTCTCACTGGGGAGTAAATGTAGCTCAGTGGTTAAGCGCTTACTTCCCACGTACGAGGTCCTGGGTTTACTCCCTGGTACCTCATAAAAAAAAAGTCACTGATTATTTCTAATGATCAAGATAGCAATGAAGAAAATTAATTAACATAATACAACTGTGACAGAGACTATTTTTGTGAATCCCAAAAGAAGAAAGATTATGTTTGTAAACTACTCTATTCCTCTAGGTGTGATACCCTTTGATTGTATTAAATTCAGTGAGGGTCCTCTGATTAAGTTTTCTTGATAAAATCAATTTAGGGCTTCTGACTGGGCTACATCAGTGAGGCATAACTCAGGTTGAGTCCCTGCCCCCTTGGTAGGCTGATAAAAACAGACACTCACTCAAGAAGACATGCCAGAGGAGATGCTGCCATGTGACAGAAGGGAGAAGTCTCAAACAACTAAAGCCCTGGGGAGAGACGGACCATTTGCCTGATAACTTACAGTGGATCTTGGGAAAAGAGCCAAGACTGACATAGAAAGCCCAAAACGAAAGAAGCCCTATGCCAGGAGAGAGAGGAAGCCCTGAGAGACAAGCCCTATGCCAGCCTGCAGCTGAGAGAAAGGAAGCCCAGAGGGGAAGGCTGAACCCTTGCAGAGATCAGTGATCATCTTGCTTCAACACATGGCAACTGACTTTGGTGAGAAAGCAACCTTGAGTTGGACTCTTTAGAGCCTTGTAACTGTCAGCTTTTACCTCAAATAAATACCATTTTAAAAAGCCAACAGATTTCTGGTACTTTGCATCAGAACCTCTTTGGCAAACTAATACAACACCACATTAGTAAATTGAAGGAAAAACAAACAAACAAACATATGATCATCTTGATTGATGGAGAGAAGGCATTCAACAAAATCCAGCATCCTTTCTTGATAAAAACACTCCTGAAGACAGGAATAGAAGGGTATTTCCTCAACATAATAAATGGCATATATGAAATTCCATAGTCAACATTGTACTAAATGGGGAGAGGTTGAAAGCTTTCCTGCTAAGATGCCCACTGTCACTACAGTTAATCAATATTATACTAGAAGTTCTAGGTAGAGAAATCAGACAAGAAAAAAATAAAAGGCATCCAAATAGGAAAGGAGAAGTAAAACTATCACTATTCATGGATGACATATCCTACATTTAGAAAATTCTGAAATGTCTATAACAAAGCTACTTGAGCTAATAAACAAGTTCAGCAAAGTGACAGGATACAAAAGCAACATGCAAAAATCAGTAATGTTTCTATACACTAGTAATGAACAATCTGAGGAGGAAATCAGGGAAAAAATTCCATTTACAATAGCAACAAAAAGACTGAAATACCAAATTAACCAAAGAAATACAGGACCTATATTCAGAAAACTACAAAACAATGCTAAAAGAAATCAAAGAAGATTTAAACAAATGGAAAGACACTCTGTGTTCATGGATTGGAAAACTAAATACTGTGTAGATGTCAATCCTACCCAAACTGATTTATAGATTCAATGCAATACCAATCAAAATTCCAACAGCCTAATTTGCAGAAATAGAAAAGGCAATTGCCCAATTCATTTGGAAGGGAAAGTATACCCAAATAACCAAAAGCATTCTAAAAAAGAAGAGTGATATGGGAGGACTTTCACTGCCTGACCTTGAAACATATTACAAAGCTACAATGGTCAAAATAGCATGGTATTGGCATAAAGATAGACATATTGATCAGTGGGATAGAATTGAGAGTCCAATAATACCTCACCTCTACGGCCAACTGGTTTTTGACAAACCTACCAAGTCCACATTAATGGGACCAAACAGTCTTTTCAACAAATGGTGCTGGGAGAACTGGATATCCATAATCAAAAAAGTGAAAGAGTACCCCCATCTTACTCCCTATACAAGAATCATTCAAAACAGATCAAAGACTTTAGTATAAAAGCCAGGACCATAAATCTACTCAATGCTTACATTAAGAAAGAAGAAAGAAATTAAAATTGAAGATCTAACTGCACTCCTGAAGGCACTAGAAAAAGTACAACAAACCAATCTTGAAACAGTTATCAAGAATCTCCCAAACCAAGACAAAGGGAAGAAATTGTAAAGATCAGAGCAGAAATAAAAAAAATTGAGAAGAAAAAAACAATAGAGAGAATCAA
>JAQZBX010096195.1:0-11821 GCA_029593785.1 Cabassous unicinctus
GATCCATCCTTTCTTAACATGAATTTTATATTTCATAATAACTAAATATTTTCTTGTAAGGAAAATGCAAGTTAAAATGAATACTTTTAGGTAAGATACATTTATTATAATCTAAGTATCATAAAAATGCTCACTTATACAATATAACTTTATCTGATATTATGACTTTTTTAATGCTCCATGCACATCTGTGATGGTTTGATCTGATCAAAATGGATTTGTTTTTAAATCAAATCCATTCCCAGGGGCAAACCCATTGTAAGTAGCATCTTTTGATGATACTACTTCAGGTAAGATGTGATGAACCTTATTCAAGATTGGACTTAATCTTACTACTGGTGCCCTTTATAAAGGGTGTTAATATAAAGAGAGAAAGCTATGTAAGTAAGAAGCTGAAATCAATGAAACCTGGAAGAGAAGGAAGAGACCAGCAGATGCTGCCATGTGCCTTGTCATTTGACAGAGAAGCAGGATTCACCAGCAGCCAGTTTTTAGGAAGAGAACATGGCCTTGATGATGTTTTAATTTTGACATTTTCTGTGCCTCAACTTGTAAACTAATAAATTCCCATTCTTTATGCTGGCCCATTTCATGGTAGCTGCTTGTAGCAGCCTAGAGAACTAAAACAGTACCCAAATCTGTGTTTACAGAAACTAGTATATAAAGATATATAGTTAACTGCATTTCATTTGTCAATAATTTCCAGATAATTGCCAATCAATTCTGTTTTTTGTTTATTAATATTTTATAGCTTCCATCCCTCTGACTTCACATCTTGATTGTCTTCTATTAAAAATAATGATCAATACTAATCTGTTCAATTTTCTCTTTCTTCTCAGATAGCACTTCTCATGTCATATGTGAAGCCTGTCCATAGAACTTTATTCAAAAACCAACAGTGGAATGAAACATAAAATTGTTCTTTCAAAAAAATCCACTTAAATATTTTTTCTATATTGTTGTGACAGTTTGAAGTTATTTTTTGGATCATAGTAAAGTGACTTGCTCTTCATGGTCTTGAAGTTAATCCATTCTTTACTTCTGAGGCCCTTTGAATTGATTGGATTAAGTTGGGGGAGTTTTGGTTGTATACTTCAGTGAGGTGCAACCCAGGGTGCATCTTAATCCTCTTGCTGGAGCCCTTTGTAAATGGAGGACAGAAAACAGAGACATACAGAGAAAAAATGTACAGAGACAGAGAAACCCTGAGAGGATAGGAGAGAGAGAGAATTTCTGGAAAGCAGAGCCTGGAATGAGCAAAATACAGAAGCCCTGAGAGACTGAAAGAAATGAAACCCAAAGGTGAAGAGAAAGCTGAGTCATATGCTGGATCACCCACAGCTAAGCTTGGGGAGAAAGTAAGCCTGAAATAGAAGCCTGGAGTAGAGACTCAGACTGTAGAACCTCCATTGTGCCTTACTACATGGAAGGAGACCAGGATCACTTGCAACCAGCATTCAGTGAGACAGCATTTTTTATGATGCCTTGATTTGGACATATTCACAGCCTGAACAGTGTAAGCTTTTACCATAATGAATTCCTATCATAAAATTCAATCCAGGAAAGTGGATGTGGCTCAAGCATTTGGGTGCCTGCCTACTACTTGGGAGGCTCCAGGTTTGGTTCCTGGTGCCTCCTAAAGAAGATGAGCAAGACAGTAAGCTGACATGGGCTGGTGCAGCAAGTTGATGCAATAAGATGACACAACAAGATGATGCAACAAGATGATGAAATTAAGTGATGCAATGAGGATATACAATGAGGAAACAAAATGACAGACACAAAAACAAGCAGGGGGCAGAGGTGGCTGAAGGGATTAGGTTCCTCCCTCCCACATGGGAGGGCCTCAGTTCAGTTCCTGGTGCTCCTATAAAGTAGGTTAGCCAACACAGAGAGCACACAATTAACAAACACAGAGAGCAGACATTGAGTGCAAACAATTTGGTGGGGAGAGAAATCAATAAATAGAATACATCTTAAAAATGTCAATCCATTTCTGGTATATTACTTGGGAAGCATTTAGCAAACTAAACAGATATTGACCCATTCTGTGCATACCAGTAGGCTTTTTACTCCAGTATGCCCAGTGAACTCATACAAAAAGGAAGAGAACATGGTGGTAAGGATGGTGGTTATACATGGTCTCAGCAACCTGGACTTCCCCTGATCAAGGCTGATCTAGATATAGCCACTGCTGAGTGCCCAATTTGCCAATAGAGAGCCACACTCAGCCTCTGATATGACATAATTCCCCAAAGTGATCAACCTACTACCTGGTATCAGGTTGATTACATTGGACCACTTACATCATGGAAGGGGTAGCAATTTGTTCTAACTGGAATAGACTCATACTCCAGACCTTTGCTAGTCTACAAGTGTTAAATTAAAAACTAGGAGTGCTTCTATCAGGAGACAGAACAATTAATCCATTTATCTGGAAGCTAAGACTGCTACCTTGCCACTTTGTGCTCCTCATGCTTTTCAATCAGCAGGAAGAAAAGGAATTACTATATTTTCTGGGATGATTGATCCTGACTATCAATTGGAAATAGGACTGCAATTACACAATGGAGGTGAAGATGTGTTTGCCTGGAATACAGGAGATCCCCAAGGGCATCTCTTAGTACTATCATGCTTTGTGATTAAAGTCAATGGAAAAGTGCAACAACCCAATCCAGTCAGGACTAACAATGGCCCAGAAATGCCAAGAATGCTTCCTATAGTCTTGGTTAATAAAACAATTTTAGCGTGTACACACCTGTGAATATTTTGATCCAATATTTATTCCTCTGTCAAGGCAGCTCTAAATAATTTATTGTACATATCTCTGTATCATTTAGTGAAAGCTGTTGTTATTTCTAATACTCAAGAAAAAATCCTATCAACATATTAAACTTCTTCCAAGTAACCCTGCTGGTAATTAAATACTGAATAATGAGAACTAACTATGTCCACATATTAATAACATCTTCTGTACCCAACCATTTCTTCTACTCCTCTTGTCCAGCATCATCAATATACACCTATAGACATGTTCTCCCAGTTACTGTTAGCTAACTTTTTTATGAGTCATGTAGCTATTCTGTAACATAATACTTTTATATTTGTAGCTGTGTAGTCAGTATTTCTGAATTAAGTCATACTGATATTTGATCCTTGCTCTTTGTCTAGGATAAATGAGGGGGTAGAAGTTGACATTGAGAAATGATATGTCATAGTCTAAGAATTAATCACAAGGCAAGTTATTTGCAATGTCATTAATTATAAAAGATCATCCTCAAAGATGACGAGTGACACAATCTTCAATCTATGTACATGCATGGACTATCCCAGCATGAAGTCAAAGTTCTTGCCCATTCTTTTAAATCTTGGATGGATTTGGGTCTCAAGTGTCCATGCCCTCCTTCTTAATACTTTGAGATTTATATAAGAGTGTTGATAGACTAGGAATGTAGCCTTTGTATGGCTTAACTACATTCAGAATGGATAATCAGTCTTTACTTAAAACCATATTCTGTGCTCTGAATACAAACAATGAATATTCTTTATATACTGACATAGAAGACCTCTGGCTTCCACACTGTACACAGAGGAAAGACTTGACTGAAGTGAGTTATATTCCTTTACACAAGATCAGTGGCGTTCACTAACACCAACAAATTCCTTGGTATTTAAAACGACCGTTTTTCACATATTCACAATGCTAGAGAGATATATCATAAACTCATCTCATTCAACCTGCATCCTATTCTAAATTATGAATAATATCACAGGTTTCACTATGTACAATAACATGCTTTGTACAATCCATTCAAAGTATGCACTCAGTTGCTCTCATTTTTATCAAAGAGTTAAGCTATCATCACCTCAGTGAATATTTTAAAGTTTTCATTTCTCCAACAGGAAAACTCACATACTTCCTTATATTCCCCTATAGTTGACACTGACTGGCTGCTTAATTTTGTTGTATAACCATAAATATGCTTGAGCCCTGCTATGGAATGTAGTTAAGTTAAGAAATATGGTTGAAGAAATTTTGGTGAAATATTTTCCAAATTTGATTAAAAAATACTTCAAAGGAACACTTCCAAAAGCTCAATGAAACCCAAGCACAAGAAACACCAAGGAGACTATATCAAGGCACATAATAATCAAATAGCACAAAGTCAGCAATAAAGATAAAGATCTTTAAAGCAGTAAGAGAAATAAAATTCATTAGAAAGAATCCATCAGCATCTGATTTCAATACTAAAAATGTTAATGGAATTACTACAAGCTGAAGAAAAATAACAATACATGGACATGGTAACTATACAAGTAAAAATTTATGAGGTCTTAATTATTTGAAATTTCTAAAGAGACTAATTATCAAAATTATACAGAATATTGAATAAGTTTTATAACATATTTGAAGATAAAATACATGAGAAAACAGCCTGTATTGCAGGAGAAGAGAATTGGAAGAATACAATGATTATGCTCTTATACTAGACTGTATAAATAACAGATGGGAAAAATAAAAAAATTAAAAAATAGCAATAAAATAGACTTAAAGCAAACCAAATTAATAATCAACATAAATGTAAAGAGTGTAAAGACTTCCATCAAAAGGCAGATATTGTCAGATTGGGAAAAAAACAAACAAAACAACTATATGCTGCCTACAAAAATTTTGCTTAAATTATAAAATAAAAATAGGTACAAAATAAAAGAATGGAAACTCATATTTTATACCAAAATTAGGGGAAAGAATGTGAGGTGCTATATTAATATGAAAAAAATGATTTTAGAGGAAAAAATATTATCCAGATTTAAAGAATATCATTTTAGAATTATATTAGAGTTAATAATTCAAAGTGGTTTAAAAATCTTAATTACAAATGCATGTAATAAAACTTAAATATACATGAGTGAAAAAAAATCTAATATTAATACAATGAGAGGTAGACAAAACCAGATTTATAGTCTAAGATTTCAATACACCACTCTAACCATATTGATATAAAAACCAGAAAGATAAGAATACAATACAATTCAACAGCACTATCAAATAATTTGGCCTATTTGATATTTGTAGAAAACTCTGCTCAACAAGAGCAGAATAAATATACTTATTAACTGTATATGGAACATTAAGCAACATAAATCATAATTTGGAATAAAAAATTAGTCTCAATAAATTGAAAAATATTGGAGTCATACAAATGATGCTTTCTGATATGTTCATGTGGGTGGAGATTCACACAATAACGAAAATAATATCAAATTCACACCCTAGGGAGCTCTGCCAAATTCTCTAATGGGAAAGCAAGAATCCCCTGAATACATGGGCAATAACTAGTGAAGGAGGATGGTCCATTGATGGGCTATTGATATTGATGACTGTACCTATGAACCTTTACTTTTGAAATTGAAACTTAGCCAAGCATTATAGGGTGTCTAAGAGTTACCTCCTGAGTACCTCCTTGTTGCTCAAATGTGGCCTCTCTCTAAGATGAAAGCAAATAAATGCATTACCTTACCCCCAGCATGGGGCATGACTCCTGGGGAAGAGCCTCACTGACTACTATCAAGTACCAACTAGCAATGCAACTGGAGAAAGACCTCAATCAAAATAGGTAGAGTAAATTGAGTTTATATGGCTAAAACACTTGAAAGTGATTCAGGAGTTCATTCCAGAATTTATGATTATGCATATCTCAGCAGGATCTCAAAAATAAACACTACCTCAATTAGCCAGGTTCTTGAGGTTTCTGGAGGCATTCAGACACTATAGTCAGGGCAGATAGATCAGAAGTTTGGTGCCTTGCCAGTGGGCCCTGCTTTGGAATTTATGCTCCCTAGTGTGACAGAGTTTGACTGGGCTGAGGGGAGAGGCGAATGAGGAAGCCTGATTTATCTAGCACCCTGGGATACAGAGGCTTGGATCGTGAGAGGGTGGAGTCAGCCAATTTTATACTTCTGCACTGAGGAATATCAGAGTTTCAGTTCCCCTGGACGGGTCATGCAGTGGGAAGTGTTTGATAAGTTTCCAGGAGCCTATTTAAGGTCGCTTTGGTGGAGGAAGTGGTCTAGAAGAGGCCTTCTTTTGAGTTGCTAATTTCTCCACAGGCAAAAAATGGTTACTTAAAAAAAAATTTTTTTAACGTAGCTTACTTGCTAAAATCTGCCTCAAAACCTACAGAAAGAAGCCTACAGGGTAATAGATTGAGGAACACAGGCAGGCTGAGAGGCTCCACAAGGGCCTAAGAAGAAAAACTGTTCTTCCTTAGCTTTGTTTGATTGCTTGCTTGTGTGTTTGTTTGGTTTTTCTTTGTTTGTTTGTTTGTTTCTTGCTCTTCTTGCCTCTTTCTCCCCACCCCCCTTTTAAAATTAGGTGCTGCTAGCTTATTTCTTCTTTGCTCTGCTTCTTCTTCCTTGATTTCCCATTTTCTGTGTATATTGATTGTGTCTACCAATGCTATCTCTTTTCCTTCCTTCATCTTTCTATCTTCTGCTTTCTGTTGTGGTTCTTACATTCCAAGTTTTTTCATTAGTCTTCACCTTTATGGGATTTGATTTCTATCTTGTCTATGTTGTTTTTTTAATTAACTTTTTCCTTTCTGTCATTTCTTTACTCTTTCTCTCTCTCCTTATCATTCTGCCTTTTAAATCATTCTTTATATTTTTCTTTCTATTTGGACTCCCATTCCATTGTAGGTACTCCACTTTTTTCCCCTAATACTCTACAATGCCTATATGAGTTAAATATTCCTTTTACTAAGTCTTATATGGCCCTCTTCTAACTTTTATCAATATTACTACAATCTTTTTTTCTTTCTTACCTCTTTCGATTCCTCTATCCCTAATCTTTTTCCATTAAGGGAACATAGAAAAAAGAAAGTAAATTTAACAAGAAGAACAAAATTTCAAAGAGAAAACTTAACACACACACAGAACCACCGGCTAAATAAAACTCTAGACCAGAGAGAGGAGCTAATCAACTGAATAAACCCATTAAGATAAATGATGACCAGACGGAAACAAAAAATTACAAACTATACTAAGAAACAGGAAGACATGGACAGGCCAATGAAAAAACTAAAAACCAGAAAGAGATGCAGAACATTGAACAACTAATCAAAGCTGTCCAAATAAATACCATGGATGAACTTATGAAGTGAGGGAAGAGATTAAGGATATTAAGAAGACACTGGGAGAACATACTGAAGAAATTGTAAATATACATAAAAAGATAGCAGATATGATGGTGATGAATGGCACAATCAAAGAAATCAGAAAGACACTGGAATCACACAACAGCAGATTTGAACAGGCAGAAGAAAGAATTAGTGATGTGGAAGACAGTACATCAGAAATCAAACACATAGTAGAACAGATAGATAAAGAGATAGAAAAAATCCAGTAGGGAGTTAGGGATTTAGCTGACAAGAAAAAATGCATCAACATATGCATAATAGGCATCCGAGAAGGAGAAGAGAAGGGAAAGGGAACAGAGGGAGTATTGAAGGAAATAATGGCTGAAAACTTCCCAATCCTATAAAGTGAGATGGATGTACATGTCCAAGAAGCAAAGCGCACTCCAAACAGCATAAATCCCAACAGGCTTACTCCAAAACATATAATTATCAATATGTCCAAAGCACAAGACAAAGAGAAAATACTCAAGGCAGCAAGAGAAAAGAGAACCAATACATACTAGGGAAGCACAATAAGATTAAGTACTGATTTCTCATCTGAAACAATGGAGGCAAGAAGACAGTGGTACTAAAGTACTAAAAGACAGTACAGTGGTACAAGGTAGTAAAAGAAAAAAAAAATTCCAGCCAAGAATTCTCTATCCAACAAAGCTGGCATTCAAAAATGATGGAGATTTCAAAATATTCACAGATAAACAGAAATTAAGAGAGTATGCCAATAAGAAACCTGCACTTCAAGAAATACTAAAGGAAGTTCTACAGGTTGAAAGGAAAAAAAAAAAGGAGAGAAAGAGTTGGAGGAAAATGTTGGAATAACTAAAAAGACAAAAAGAGAAATAAAAACACCATATGACATACAAAAACCCAAAGAAAATTGGCTGATATAAGAAAATTTTTGAGAATAATAACACTGAATGTTAATGGATTAAGCTCACCAGTCAAGAGACACAGATTGGCAGAATGGATAAGGAATTATGAACCATATATATGCTGTCAACAAGAAACCCAATAAGACCCAGGGATTCAAGGATGCTGAAAGTGAAAGGCTGGAAAACAATTTTACAAGCAAGCAATAACCAAAAGAGGGCCAGAGTATGTATGCAATTATTGGACAAAAGAGACTTTAAATGCAAAATGATTCTATGAGGCAAATATGGACACTATAGGTTAATAAAAGTGGCAATCTTTCAATTGGAAAGAAAAATCATACACATTTGTGCACCTAATCAGGGTGCCTCAAAATACACGAGTCAAACACTGGAAAACCTATCTGGAGACAAAAATACCTCTGCAATTATAGTGGGGAACTTTAATACACCATTATCATCATTAGACAGAACATCTTGACAGAGAATCAATAACGAAACAAAGATGCTGAATAATACATTAGAGGACCTGGACCTAATAGACATATACAGAATACTACACCCAAATAGACGGAATATACATTCTTCTCGAGTGCACATGGATCATACTCCAAGATAAACCACATGCAGGCCACAGAATAACTCTCAATGAATTCAGAAAGATTGAGATTACACAAAGTAATTTGTCTGTCCACAATGGAATGAAATTGGAAATCAGTAAGGGCCAGAGAACCAGATATGGAAGCTAAACAACACACTCTTAGGCTAACAGTGGGTCAAGGAGGAAATCTCAAAAGAAATCAGTAACTACCTTGATAGGAATGAAAATAACAACACAACATAACAAAGCCTATGGGATGCAGCCATAGTTGTACTGAGAGGGAAATTCATAGCAATAAATGCATATATTAAAAGGAAGAAAGAGGTAAAATTGAAGACCTAACTGCACACCTGGAGGAATTGGAAAAACAACAATAAACTAATCACAAAGGAAGTAGAAAGAAGGAAGTAACATAGATTAGAGCAGATATAAATGAAATAGAAAATAAGAAAGCACTATAAAAATAAACAAAAACCAAAAGCTGGTTCTTCTAGAAGATCAATAAAATTGACATACCCTTAGCCAGACTAACAAAGAAAAAGACAGAGCAGATGCAAATACACAAAATAAGGAATGAGAAAGGGGATATCACTACAGAACCCACAGAAATAAAGTGCATCATAAGAGGATATTTTGAAAAATTATATGCCAACAAGATTGATAATTTGGAGGAAATGGACAAATTCCTAGAAACTCACAAGCAGCCTACATTGACAAAAAAAGAAATTAATGAACTCAACAGTCCAATTACAAGTAAAGAGATAGACCGAGTCATCAAAAATATTCCAACTAAGAAGAGACCAGGACCAGATGGCTTTACAGCTGAATTCTATCAAACATTGCAGAACAAGCTAACATCAATCCTGCTTAAGCTCTTCCAAAAAAAAAAGAAGTAGAAGGTATATTGCCTAATTAATTCTTTGATGGTGACATTACCCTAATACCAAAGCCAAACAAAGATATGACATGAAAGGAAAATTAGAGACCAATTTCTCAAATGAACCTAGATGCTAAAATCCCCAAGAAAATACTTGATAATCACATTCAACAAAATATCAAAAGAAGTATACACCATGACCATGTGGGTTTTATCCAAGGTATGCAAGGATGGTTCAACATAAGAAAAACAATCAATGTAATACTCCACATAAACAGATTGAAAGAAAAAAACCACATGATCATCTCTATAGATGCAATAAAAGAATTCAACAAAATACAACACCCTGTCCTGATAAAAACACTGCAAAATATAGGAATAGAAGGAAACTTTCTCAACATGATAAAGGGTATATATGAAAAAACCAAAGCTAACATCATCTTCAATGGTGAAATACTAAAAGCCTTCCCTCTGAGATGAGGAAGAAGACAAGTATGCCCACTATTACCACTACTATTTAACATTGACTTAGAAGTACTTGCTCGAGCACTGAGGCAAGAAAAAGATATAAACAGCTTCCAAATTGGAAAAGAAGAAGTAAATATTTCATTATTTTCAGTCGACATGTTCCTACATGTAGAAAGCCCTGAGAAATCTAAGAGAAAGCTTCTAGAACTTATAAAGAAGCTCAGTAATGTCACAAGCTATAAGATCAATGCTCAAAAATCAGTAGCATTTCTGTAAAACAATAACAGGCACTCTGAGGAGGAAATCAAGAAAAGAATGTCATTTACAATAGTAACTAAAAGAATCAAATACCTAGGAATAAATTTCATGAAAGATGTGAAGGATTATACAGAAAACTACACAACACTATTAGAGGAAATCAAAGAAGACTTAAATAAATGGAAGAATATTCCCTGTTCATAGATAGGAAGACTAAACATCATCAGGATGTCTCTATTACCCGAACTAATCTACAGATTAAATGCTATCCCAATAAAAATCAACACTGTATTTTTTAAGGAATTGGAAAAATTGACACAACATTTATTTGGAAGGGAATGAGGCCTTGAATCACCAAAGACATATTACAAAAGAGAAATGAAGTTGGAGGTATCACACTATCTGACTTTAAATCATAATACAAAGCTACAGTGGACAAAACTGCATGGTATTGGCATAAGGATAGACATACTGACCAATGGAACCGAATTGAGAGTTCTGATATAAATCCTCGCATTTACAGTCATCTGATATTTGATAAGGCTACCAAGCTCACTCAGTTGGGAGAGAATGGCCTCTTCAAAAAGTGGTGCTTGGAGTACTGGATATCCATATCCAAAAGAATAAGAGAGGAACACCAACTCACACCTTATACAAAAATCAACTCAAGATGGAACAAAGATGTAAATATAAGAGGCAAGGCCATAAAGACCTTGGAAGATAATGTAGGGAAGCATCTACTGGACTTTGTAATAAGAAATTGTTTCATGAAATTCACACCCAAAATACGAGAAGCTAAAAAAAAAAAAAAAAAAAAAAAAAAAAAAAAAAAAAAAAAGATAAATGGGATCTTCTCAAAATTAAAGAAATTTCACCTCAAAGGACATTATCAAGAAATTAAAATGGCAGCCTATCCAACGGGAGAAAATGTTTGGCCTAATATCCTGCATATATAAAGAAATCCTACATCTCAAAAATATAAAGGCAAAGAACCCATTTAAAAAATGGACAAGTGACCTGAAAAGAAACTTCTCCAAGGAAGAAATACAAAAGGCAATAAAGCACATGGAAAATGCTCAACATCACTAGCTATTAGGGAAATGCAAATCAAAACTACAATGAGATACCATCTTACACCCATTAGAATGGTGGCTGTTAAAAAAACAGCAGAATATAGGTGTTGGAGGAATCAGAATTCTCATGCACTGCTAGTGGGATTGTGGAATGGTCTAGCCAGTGTGGAGGACAGTTTGGTGGTACCTCAAAAACCTAATTATAGATCTTCTGTATGATCCAGTGATTCCTCTGCTGGGTATATACCCAGAAGAATTAAAAACAAAGACAAGAACAGATATATGTACATCAATGTTCATAGCAGCATTGTTCATTATTGCCAAAGCTGGAATCAAACCCATGAACAGATGAATGGATAAGCAAAATGTGTTACATACATACAATGGAATATTACTCAGGTGTAAGAAGGAATAATGTGCTAACACACAGGATAACATGGATGAATCTTGAAGACCTTTTGTCAAGTGAAGAAAACCAG
>JAQZBX010096196.1:0-11829 GCA_029593785.1 Cabassous unicinctus
GAAAAGAGATTGAATAAATATTAAAATGACTTCAGACCATCATTATGTACGCCTGTCATGTATTGTTGCTTTACCACCAGGTATACATTCAAGAGAAAAGCAAAGTGGGGTCTTCAGCCAAAAAAGAAGTGACCACTGAAGAAAGATTTAGCTCATACTGAGGAATAAACTACAGTATTAATAAAAACTGAATGGTTTGCCAAGATATAAGAAAGGAAGCCAATGTTAGGGGAGTTATTAATAGAAAAAAGTATATAATATGATTCAGAGTTGAATTATTCATATCTCAGAATTAAAAGGACTAATGCCTAAGGAGTTTAGAATCAAACAAAAATACCAGTCACATAGTCAAATATAATTTCATTTTTTTAAATTAGAGGAATTGTAGGTATACAGACAACTCATGTAGAAAATACATAGTTCCCATATATACATTTATTAACACATTCCATCAATGTAGTGTCATTGTTATAATTGAAGAAAAATAATATTGTATCTTTAACTATCGTTGGATATCATTGTATCTTTATTTTCCATATTTTAAAATAGGAAAACATGTTTGTATTGTGCAGTCCTATTTTATTCTAATTTTTATTCTAGTATCACACAAACAACCTAATAATTCCCCCTTTTAACCATGTTCAAATAAATATTTTATTGCTGTTGATTATGTTCACAGTGTTCTTCTACCATCACTACCATCCAATATGGAAATTTTTCCAACACCCCAAATAGGAACTCTTTACAAATTCAGTATTAATCACTTAATTGCTACCCCTACTGCAGCCTCTGGAAAGGTATATTCATCATATTGAGTGAAATATGTCAGACACAAAAGGACAAATATTGTATGATATAACTAATATGAAGTGATTATAATAAGCAAAGTCATAGTTAGAATATAATATCAATTTTTAAGGATAAACATATATCAGTCATGCTTTTAGGGGAACCAGGCAAAGTCAGTGCCCTTATGCTATGCAGACTGTTTCTAAGGTTAGTGTGAGACTGGCTGTTATTCAGCAGACTATTAAAACTGAAGATGGAGGACTGGATGAGTAAATGATGTGCTAGATTTCATGGAGAAGTAGATAAGTGTTAAAAAAGATATGTATTTTCAGAAGCCAGGAAAGGACTTCTTACCATGTCTGTCAGAGCTTATGATAAGGGAGTGATGAGTCCCCATCTCAACCAGGATGAACCAAAAAATATTAGTGAACTGGTGTCCAAGGCCATCCTCCAAATCTCATTCTATTAGAGCTGAAAGGAAAATGCAGATTGTGGGGAAGGAGCATCAACTTGCACCAAGGTGAGCAAAGTTTGGAAAGAGTACAGTCATAACCATGTTTGCCTGAGACCTAAACAGACTTAGATGAGCTCACCTCATTCTGGGTGACCTCCTCAGAATTCCAACTCAGATTTGGAGTAACAAGGACTAAGCTGTAGTTACACAGATATAATTGGGCATTGATGTGGGTATATTCCAACACAACCAGTTAGAAAGGGCCTCCTTGAATGGGGATATGAGCTATTTTTTTCCACTCAACATGGTGCTTCTCTGGGAGATGAAATTTTGGAAGTTTATTGTACTCTCCCCACTTGGGGAAGGGGCTCCCATGCTGATGGAGTGGCCATGATGGTGACTGGAAGGGGAGGCAGGGCTCACATGGCTTGGGTGCATGCCAAGTAATGCTGCATGCTCTCAGACCCATGGGAGAGACTGCTGGTCACCTGTTTTGCTGCAAGGAAAGGGGTTATTGCCAACTCATGAGCACCACTTGCTGAGGCATTTTCTTATGATTACTAGAGAAAAGTGTCCTCAAGGATACCATAGAACAAATCTCCCTTGGAGAACTTTGGGGAAAAAAGTAAACTAGAAGGCTGGCCATATTGCCTTTAGGGACAGTCTCCCTCTGCCCAACTCCTTCCAAAAATCCTCTGGTCCATGTGGTGCATGGGGAGGCTATGTTTGCAAATCTCTTGCATCCTTTCCACACTGACTTAAGAGTCAGGGCTCTGGGAGAGTCATTTCTACCCAGACTTTAGATAATTAAAAATGACCTAGTTTCAGGGCTAAGGTTCCAGCCTCCCCTCAAGGCTGAAGGGCATGTGAAATTTTGGGGCAGTTAACAATATTCTCTGGTTCTTTTGCATACAGTTGTCTAGACAACCATTATCTTGGTAGAAGTAAAGAGGTGGAACAATGAGCAGAGTTGGGAGGTTCTGGGCCTTCCATACTGGTAAAGAGACTGTATGTTAATGCCACCTTGTGGTCAAACAGCTCTTTAGCCTCTCCTGTGGCAAATTTTCCTGCTGGGGAATGCATTGTAGCATTGGATTTCCTGTACCAGTCCACATACTAGCAGTGACTGTGGGGATGTTCTGCCCCATTCCAGCAAATTCTGGCCAACACATTTGAGTGAGTATCTGGCCTTGCACCCCCAGATATCCCCTCTTCTCACTACTTTGTCTAGCAATGACAATATAACCTTCATGGTGGGGTAAAGAACATTAAGAAACTCATAAAGGGTTTTCTATTTGCTTGTGTATTTCTTTATAATTGCCCATTGTGGCCAGTGGAACATGATGGCTCACTACAGATAATTGGGCTTAAATGCAGAAGTGCCCCCTTTAGTACTGGTGATTCAATACTGTGTTATTTGCATTTTGGTCACATTTCTGTATCCTCCTGGCAGCCCTATATCATGTGAGACAGAAAGCAGGCATTTTCCAATGGGGAAAAGAAGATGAGTAGGCCCAGCAGGACATAAAAGTGAGCATTTCACCTGTCCTGCCTCTGAGAAATTTATGCACCAAATCTCCATTTGAGTTAAAAGTTTCTGCCACCTGGACCCTCACCAATTGATCTCTCTTGCAGAATGAGGGAGCAATAAGAATTCACAGATTTCTTGGCTTCAGGACCAAGAAGGTCCCAGATGAAACCAGTGTTGCAACCCCTTGGAAAGGCAATTTATTTTATTTTATTGGGCTTTGATGGAACCCAAAAAACATCACTGAGAACTCTGGTCCCTTTGGGGCCAGATATCCCTATCATATCCAAGTCCTGGGTAATCAGAACACTCTTGCAGGCAGTACCAGGAATGAAGCTTCATCAAAGAGAAGTGCTATATTCAGTAACATGCTTTCCTAGGACCTTGGGGATTATGTGCCTGTGTGAGTGCGTTGAAAAGACCCCTCAAAGACTATCCTGTTACAATACTACATGAGGGTCCTTCTCTCTCTGCCTTGGCATCCTGAGGACTCTGACTCACTAATGCCCCAAAAGATGCTCAGCCCTGGTGCCCTGATGCTTCAACCATGCTGAATCCACCTGATCTCCATTGTGCAGCAACTGCTGTTTGTATTGCCTCACTGAAAAATGTGCCCAATGGGATGAAATGTGAGTCCTCCTCCAGATCTGGAAAACTCAAACTCAAGCACTCCCATGTACAGTTTACTGACTTGTGGGCCATCACCAATGGCTTAACTGTCTAGTCAGGTAAAAGGATGATAAATTGGAGCACTAAAGGTGACACTGTGTGGAGAATAACCTTTGGAAACAATTAGAAACATGGAAAGGCAGCATATATCTTGCCCATATTGATGCACTTGACAATGTCTGATATCATAATGGGCATAATTGGGGTAACCTAGCTAATAAGGGATGTGCAGAACTGATTTGTCCAGATCCTCATGGGAGAGAGGCAGAGGATGAACCATGCCTGGAGGATGATGACAATGAAAATACCCTTGATGCAATCTATAAAATACCTGAATTTCCCACGGATTCTTCTATTGCTGTTGGATTCACCACTGAAGTGGATATGTAAATTCTGATATAATTAAATCATGGAATGAGGAACCCAGAGAGCCTCTTTTACTAAAAATGACCCCATCTGCCATTTACCAATGTGAGAGATGTCAATTAAAAGCCAGAACTTAATGGCATTTAGCAGCTGTTCTAAGAGAGGCTGCATCAGACCACTTATGGCAAGTAGACTACATCAACCCTCTCCAGCCATCCCAAGTACTTATGCCTTGTGGTTGCTGTGGACAACTACTTTATGCTATGGTCTTGCCTTTCTAGTTTGTCATGCACATGCTTTATAAACATGGTACACCTTGGAAAAGTGACTTTGCCATTTCTTAGGGTACCAGGTGACATATCCTCTGACCAAGGACTGCAAGGACCACATTTTACTACACAATACACTCATTTATAGGCACAGACTCATAAGCTAGATATGATGAAGAAAGTGCTGCAGACCATTCCTCCCCCTTGCTGGAAACTCACAGCTTTAGGAAGATTAGCACCACTCTTCCCTTTCTCCCCTCATCCCTTTCTCTGCGGAATCCACATCTTTAGGAAGATAAGCACTCCCTGCCTGCTCTTTCAACTGGAATTTACAGCTTTAAATAGATAAGGACTCCTTTCCTCCATAAAAGCCCTCTGCTTTAGGAAGATAAGCTAAACTCCCATCTTTTGCTTTTCTAACCCCCACCTGCCCACTTCCTTAGGAATTTGCCCATGTAAAGTCTCTATATAAACTCCTGAAAGTCAAAACTCAGGGCTCAGATTTTGGAGACTGGATTCTCCTCTTGTCCCATTTGTAATAAAAACTTTGTTCCTCTGTCTCTCTGAGTGCCATTTGGGTTTCTCATCATTTAAGTTTTCAGTCACAAAATTTGGTTCCCTGACTGGGAAACCCAACTGAGCAGGCCCATTGTGCCTCTGGCTTGGCGCTGATGGGTAAGGCCAATGGTGATCTCCAAGTGAACAAGGTAAGTGCCACCCATCCTCTTAAAGGGACCTCCTTCTGAGGTGGTCTTGTGGGCTGCATCCCCACACCCCAGCCTGACTCCATGGGGAGGCAGACTAAGCAGTACCAGAAGACTCCAGAAATGTAAGGCCCTTGGTGCCAAGTCCTTAGTTAGATCTGTCTCTGCATGGAAGGTGAGACTGATCACCTCCTGAAGTCTCAAATATTGAGACCCCAGGATAGGGATGACTGCATAATCTCTGAGTGATTGTGTGTGTGAATGAAGATGACAGAGTTTTGCCTCTGTTATTCCAGTCTGTGACCCCACGACCTGTGTTACAGAGTCTGAGTGGGCTATAACCTGTTTTCTGTGGCTATGTCATATGGCTTATTGGCCCACCCAAACTCTGCCTGGCTGCCTTAGCTGAAATGAGCCAAAGACAGGGGGCATCTGAGTGGCCTCAGAAGAGGCAACCCCTTCCTTTGTCTGCCTTGCATCACTGACTCAGGGTGTGGACTTACCACTGTTAATCCCTGTGGGAGGGACTGTTTAACTTCTGAGTGATTGTGTATGTGAGTGAGGATGACAGAGGCTTGCCTCTGCTATTCCAATCTGTGACTCCACAGCCTGTGCTATGGAGCCTGAGTGGGCCATAACCTGTTTTCTGCGGCTATGTCATATGGCATATCAGCCCACTTGAACACTGCCTGGACGCCTTAGCTAAAACAAGATGAAGTTCTCATGAGAGAAATGGACAGGCAGGCAACTGAGTGACCTTGATACAAGCAACCCCTTCCTTTGTCTGTCCTGTGCCACTGACACAGGTATGGGCTCATCACAGTCAAAACCCTGTCTTAGACTGCATGCTTAAGAATTTTAAAAAGGGCTTTTTTGGAGATTATGACATCTGGATGAAACCTGGCATCCTCTGAACCCTATGTGAATTAGAGTGGCCCATTTTGACATTGACTGACCATCAGAGGGGACCTTAGATGTAGCCAAGGTCTGCACAGTATGTTTGGTTGTCACAGGAACTCCCAACCATCTTGATAATTTTCCCTACATCGACTCTTGATTAGAAATAGCCCAATCTCTGCCCCCTTGGGTTCAATTCTGCATTGGGAAAAAAAGGCAGAGTAGGGTCTTAGTTGCACAGGTAACAGGGCCCCAGAAAGCAGTCATTCATCAAGGATCCCCAGAAGAAGACCCACCACCCACACCATACACACCAGCTGCTTTAACTTCCCCCACTCCTAGCACAGGAGTGTAGGCAGCTCTCCCAGAAACATCCACTCATTTGGCCCCTCTGTGACCATCAACCCCCTATGAAGAAAACCTCAGAACCCCAATAGCAAGGAGGCTCTTGTTGGTGCAACCCATGTTACATATGCCCCTCTGTGAGACACAGGGTCTAGCCCAGATTGGCCAAAATGGGACCATCTGACCCAAGAGGTCTGTTTTGTATTACCAACCCTTGACAACTACAGACCTCTTAAACTGGAAGCACCACACCCCTTCCTACTCAGAAAAGTCCTAGGTCCGTATTGATCTCATGGAATCCATTTTCCAAACCCATCATTCCACTTGGGGTGATTGCCACCAACTCCTCTTGACTATGTTTAATATGGAGGAGAGATGAGAGATTCTGATGAAAGCCTAAAAGTGGCTGCAGAATCAGGCCCTACTGACATCTTAAACCTGGAAGACTGGGCTTGAGAGGTGGCACCAGAGGCCCAACTGAACTGGGACTTCAACACTGATCAGGGACGGGCTGCACTCCAACACTATCAGGAAGCACTCCTAAGAGGGGTCCAAGAAGCGGCAAAATGACCCACAAACATGACAAAAATTCCTTTAGTCATAAAAAAGCCTTAAAAATCTGTGGGAGATTTCTATGAACGACTTTGTGTTGCCCTCAGAATCAACACCCCTTTTGACTCCAAGGCTCCAGAAAACCAGAGAATGGTGAATGCCACCTTTGTAGTGAAGGCAGCATCAGCCATTGAATGAAAGGTCCAAAAATTAGAAGGGTTTATGGGAATGAACATCTCTCAACTCCTTGGGGTAGTCAATAAATTGCTCATCAGTAGAGAAGGAGCTGCTGAATGAGAGGCCAAAAAGTCAGTGAAACATCAAGCCTCCCTACTGTCAGCAGCCTTGGGGAATCCTGAATACACCAGAAGAGGAGGGACACCTCAAAAAGGGGGGACAACACCAAAAGGGTGCCCCTGGCCAGAGACCAATATGCCTACTGCAAAGAAAGTGGACACTGGAAAAATGAGTTCACCCAAAAGAACAAGGCACATGGAGTGAACATCCCCAAAGGGAAATACCAACATGAGCCCCAGGACCATCTGATCAGGCTGACAGAACTCGACTCTGAATAGGGGTGACTGGGCCCACTGGAACTTAGCCCCCACGAGCCCATGGTCAAACTACAAGATGGGAGCCAGTCAGTGACTTTCATGGTAGACATTGGTGCTGAATATTCTGTGGCCACAACCCCCATTGCCCTCTTTAGCAGAAAAACTCCTAACATCATAGGAGTGACTGGAGATCAGTCAAGCCTTTTTGCCAGTCGAGAAATTGTCAGCTTGGTTGCCATTAAGTGACTCGTGAATTTCTGTACCTGCCTGAATGTCTGCTTCTCCTACTTGGTAGGGACCTCTTAACCAAACTGTGAGCCCACATTATCTTCAAACCTGAGGGGGCAGAAAGCTTAAGCCTCTGGACTGGCCTCACTCTCCTCATCATACCACAAAGTGAGGAATGGAGACATCATGTGGAAGAAAATTCAAGTCAGAATCTGGGAAAACTGCTTGAACTTTCCACTCAGGTTTGGGCAGAAAGAAACCCACTTGGAATGGCACAGAACCATGCACCCATCATCATCAACTTGAAGCCTGAAGTGGTCCAGGTCTGGCAGAGGCAGTATCCAATCCTCTGCAAAGGACAATTGGGCTTGATCGAACACATAGATTGTCTGAGGAAAGAGAGAATCCTGATCAATTGCCAGTCACCCTGGAACAACCAATTATTACCAGTAAGGAAGCCAGACAGGACAGGATATCAAACAGTCCAGGATCTATTAGCCATCAACAATGCCACAGTCAACTTACATCAGGTTGTTCCCAACCTGTACACATTCCTAGGACAGCTACCACCTGAAGCTGCCTGGTTCACTTGCTTGGACTTGAAAGACATCTTCTTCTGCCTGTGCCTGCCCCCTCACAGCCAGCCTCTGTTTGCCTTTGAGTGGGAAGATCCCAGAACCTGGCATAAAATTCAGCTAACCTGGACTTCACTCTGGTAAGGCTTCAAAACTCCTCTACTCTTTTTGAGGAAGCCTTGGTGGAAGATCTGGCCACCTACCCCCAGGAGGACTGCAGGTGGGCCCTCTTATAATATGTACATGACCACCTACTTGCCAGTGAGATGGAAGAGGACTGCTGAAGGGGGACCCAGACTCTCCTAAAACTTCTAACACAGACTGGGTACAATGTGTCATGGTTGAAAGAGCAAATCTTTAAACAGTATTTCAAGTACATGGGGTTCAGCATCACACAAGGGCACCAGATGCTTAGACCAGAATGAAAGAAAATAATCTGCAACATCCCTACCCCTACCACAAAAAGAAAGCTTCGTGAGTTCCTCAGGGCTGCAGGATTCTGTCACATTTGGATTAACATGCTTGCAGCCATGGCCAAACCCCTCTATGAAGTTCTTGCAGTTCCAGAAAAGGAGTCCCTCAACTGGGGAGGAGCTCAACAGAGGGCCTTTCAAGACATCAAAATACTACTCAGCCGAGCCCTTGCCTTGGGGTTCCTGGATGTAACTAAAACTTCAACCTGTTCATGCATGAAAAAAAACAAAGTAGCACTGGGAGTTCTCACACAAACAGTCAGCCCCTGACAAAGATCCATTGCTTACCTCTCCAAGCAGCTGGATCCTGCAGCTGCAGTATGGCCACCCTGCCTGAAAGCCTTGGTGGCAGCCATGACCCTCATCAAAGAAGCCAACAAATTAACCCTTGGATAGACTATGCATGTCATGGTGCCACATGCAGTCACTGCCCTAATGAACTCACATGGGCACTGGTGGGTATCTAACCCCCGGCTTGCACATTACCAATGTTTACTCTGTGAAAACCCCAGAGTAACAATAGAAACAGTGTGCAGTCTCAACCACACCACTTTCTTGCCAGATGAGGAAGCGGTCCCTGAACAGGATTGTGCTGAAATGACCAAGGAAGTTTACGCCAGTCATCCCAAACTCCAAGACAAACCACTCTCTTCCCTAGATTAGACACTATTTACACATGGGAGCAGTCTTGTTAAAAATGGTGAGAAGCTTGCTGGACATGAAGTCACCACTGCTGAACAGGTGGTGGAAGCAGCATCTCTACCCTGAGGATGGTCTGCACAATGGGCAGAACTCTGGGCAATGGTCTGAGGCCTGCAGTTAGCCACAGGGCAGGCAGTAAACATTTACACTGACTCTAAATATGCATTCACTACCATTCATAACCATGGAGCAATTTATAGAGAAAGAGACCTCCTAACTGCAGGGGGAAAAGAAATGAAAAACAAAGAAGAAATCCTTCAACTCTTAGAAGCAATCTGGAAACCAGACAGAGTTGTCATCATCCACTGCTGGGGACATCAGAAAGGAAAAGATATGGTCACTCAAGGAAACAGGTTAGTGAACAAAGCAGCTTGGCAAGTCACTGAAGGAACTAAAGGAATCTGATTCCCAGAATCAACATTGCAGCTGTCCTCTTAGGACAAGAGACTGATCAAATAAGCTATACCTGGGAAGAACAGGAGTGGGCTAAAAGAAAAGGGGGAAGCCAAACACCCCAAAAGAACTTGGCTGCTCCAAGATAACCAGATTTTTGTCCCAAAAGGAGCTTCTCATGCCCTCATCCAGGAATACCACCAACTCACCCACCCAGGGCAAACTGTGCTAGAAGCCTTGCTTGGGAGATACTACTACATAGCCCAAGTAACTTCTCTCTGTGTCAACAGCAGTCAGTGCTAAGTTTGTGTCAAAAACAACCCTCTGCAGGGTCCCTGAGCTCTGGCCAGCACCCAGCACACACAAGCAGCCCCTTTTGAAGATCTCACAGTACATTTCACAAAAGTAAAACATAGTCGGGGCTACAAATATCTGTTAGTGATGATATACACCTTTTCAGGCTTGGTTTAAGCTTTCAACACTTGCTCTGAAAAGGCAAGAGAAGTGACTAAGGCTTTAGTCAGAGAAATCATTCCCCAACACAGGCTGTCTCTGTCTATTGGAAGCAACAATGGCCTGGCCTTCATGGCTGCCATAATCTGAGTATTGGCAAAAATGTTAGGGATCAAGTGGAAACTCCAAACTGCTTACAGGCCACAGAGTTCAGGGAAAGTTGATCACATGAATTGAACCCTCAAAGCCACCTAGCCAAATTCTACCAAGAAACTGGACTCCCCTGGATAGACTTAATTCCCTTAATCTTTTTCTGAGTTAGGTGCACCCAAGGACCCACGGGGTATTCACCCTTTGAAATTCTATTTGGACAGCCACCCCCAATTATCCAGCACTTCAGAGGAAATCTCAAGCTTCTGGGGGAGGTTAGCCAAGATTCCATCCTTCAGCAGCTGGGGAAAACTCTAGCCCAAATATATAAAACTGTCTTGTCCTGAAAACTCATCCCCCTGGGACACCCAGTGCACCCCCACCAGCCAAGGGACCTAATCTGAGTCAAAAACTGGGAAAAAGAACCCCTTCAGCCTTCCTGGACAGATCCAGATACTGTGATCATTGTAACTCCTACTGCTTTTAAAGTTGCAGGCATTGTCCCTTGGATCCATCATTCCAGGGTCAATAAGGCACATCCCAATAAAGAACAGGGCAACTGGAGAGCCCAACCCATACCCAGCCACCCTTTGAGAGTGTGAGTCACCTGGGATCCCCGAACACTGACCTCATCAAACACCTAAACGGACCCCTTTTCCTGGTGGATCCTGTGCTTATACAGCCTACTTGCCCTGTTATTTGGAGGTGGACTCGCTGCTGTAGCTACTGCAAACTGGACTGTAGTGAATAGAGCTTTAATTGCAATAACTTATTGGTGTGTAATAGGATTTTTCTGTGCCTTGACTTGCTTGTCCTTTCCTTCCTTGCCCCCTCCCTAAGATACAATACCCACCCCCTAAATCAATGGCAGCTGCTAGTCAGTCAAACTTGGGGCAAACAATCTGTGCTGAACACTTCAGTCCCATTCTTAGCAGGTGAAACCTCAGCCTCTGCAATATTTGACATTTACAGGCAATCCAAGATCACCCCACTTATACCTTGCTAGTTGCCTCATACCCCCATGCCCCGATACCTGCCCCTGGGAGAGGGTATAGGGGCCACAACTATCAAAGTTATGACAAACACCTCTGCCAAGACCCCCACAAGAGTGGAAGATTCTGCCACTCTTGGAGTTTGCTGGTAGGTGCCATCACTCTCTGGAAGGGGGTCCCACCAACTTCTCCATATCTCCTACAGAAAATCCCCAGCCTAGGAGCATGTGACATAGAAACCTGTGACACTGTAAAACTCACCTTAGTAAACATAACCACCAGATCAGAAAATATCTTTTCAAAGCCCAAACAGGACTAAACTAGGAATCGGAATATATGACCCAGCGTGGCCCAAGCCGGGGGACTTCATACTAGTCCAACTGATCCCGGTAACCCAACCCCCAGAGAAAACCCTGGTTAAAAATAACAGTAAAGCTGCCCAGAATTAAAAGCCAAAGTTCGAACAGCCCCCCCCCCCACCACAATGTCCTTTTGAACCAGGTTTGAAATTTCCACCAACTTTTAAATAAATCCTAGACCAACTGCTGCATCCTGCTGGCTATGTACTTCCCCAAGTCTAACCATCTTATCTGTACCTTCACATGGAACATAACCCTCCTGACCCATGACATCTCTGGAGTGGGAACCAGGCCCCTCCCAGTCTGCATAACCAACCCCCCTGGAAAACTAGCTAATTGTAAAACATGACTACAAGCGCCCCTTCAACTATTCTCCC
>JAQZBX010096197.1:0-11826 GCA_029593785.1 Cabassous unicinctus
CAGGTCGTGCACAGGACATACTGGAGCATTAAAAGATCTATGTGTATTCTGGACCATATGAACTTTAGCCAATTCTTAAATGGTAGCAATAATTTCATCATGCTCACTTGGTAATCTATACTGCTTCATCATAACAGTCCAGCAAGGTTCCGGCAAGGTCACAGATGGATGATGAGCATGTCCCCACACTATGGACTTAACTGTTCAGACACGCAAATGGAACTCCAATAGTAGTCTGCAAGGTAACATTGTGCAGCACATCTACACCAAGTATATACTCCAGAATGGAGGAGATGCACACTGAAAATTCCTGGGGAGGGAGGTGACTGATTCTCAAGATCACCTTGTTCCAGACAACTCATAAGGACCCCTGGCCTGTTTGTCCATATCCATCTACATAGGCATATGTGCCCATGAATTTTTCAGGCTGTCCATATAGGAGTGTACATTTAGCTCCTGTTTCCAGTAGGGCAAGATCTCCCTGAACCTTTTGTGGGGACAAGTGGATGGCTAGTTCCACAAAGGGCTTCTGGTCTTTCCAAGGGTCCCCATCTCAGATGCCTCAGCCCTTATCTTATGTAAAGGTAAATGCCAGCTCAGGGGTCCCTCCAGGGTATCTGTCAAATAGTCACTCAATTGAGCAACTGCCCATATCTGCTTTTTCCTCTGCACATTGCACTGTGTTGGCTCTAACTGGCACCAAAGACCCAATAGGACCGTATTCAGCTTCCCATCTATCTTTGCCCAGTCTACTCTGGCAGCCAACAGATATTCCACATTTGCATGCACATCAGCTTAATCAGCCCCTTCTAAAGTTCTGTGCTTTTGGTTTCACCACTCACATGCATGTGAAACTATCCCTTCCTTCACTAGACACGGGACAAGTTTGCATACAGAAATTCTCTGCCTCTCCTAAGTTAACTATCATGGCTGTCACTTCATGCACTGTTTGGACAACATATGCAGTGAGAATCACAATCAGGGAACTGAACGATGGGGACATGGCATGCTGCACTAAAAGATCTCTCATTTGGCTTGTAAACCATTCTGCCTCTGGCCCTTGATTACCAGGATTAAACATGTATTATGCATGCCCATCTCTTGAACCACTTACACTAAGTCAGCATAGGTTGCCCATTGACTCACCACATCCAGTAATTCACCAGGATCCTGCCACACAGTATGAATTGCAGCCTGCAACCATTCCATCAGGGGACAGTTAGGATTTCCCACAGCATGGCACTGGGCATTCATCAGTCACTGTCTTAGCAGCAGATGGCTTGTCAGGGATGCCAATTTTTTTTTATCTCTGTTCCAGGACACAAAATGTCATCAACCCCAGCATCCTACAGCCAGGGAAGCCATGCAGCTATGGGCTCTCTTGGTTTCTGCTGAAACTGCCATCCCATTCAACCAGATACATACACAGTGTTCTCACAGAATGCACAAGAGGTGCCAAAATGCGTGATTTAGGAAGCTCTTTTGTCTGTTTGTATCTATTTGCCTAGCAACTCAAATTGGTGAGGAAGTGGCAAGATGAGTTAAACAAAATTAGTAAGCAGGTAGTCATGATAGCTTTGTGACATGGCTCTCTGTTCCTCTTTGAATATCTCCAAATAAAATGTGAAATGAAAATAATTTATCTCTCATTCTATTAAAGATATTAAAATGCAAAGCTATGTGGCTTCCTAACACTGACACTGGCCACTGAAAATGTTTAATTTAGCTGAGGGATACAGATCTAGTGGGAACCACAGGATACAGCAGTCCTTGGATCTGAAACAGACAGGATCCCTGTTGATGACAGCACATATGTCAGAAGGAAAATGTGGTGATCTGAGGGGTGACAGGGGTAGGGATGGGGGTTGGGCAGGATGAGGGCAAAATGGGGTCACAAGGTGATTACATAGACATACACGAGTTTGTTATATTCTCACCAAATGCATGAGAAGTGCTGACATGGATGATTTAGCAAGCTCTTTTTCAGTTATAAGATAGTTTGCTTAGCTACTCTCAGTGGTGAGGAAGCTGAAAGATGAGGTAAAAAAAAATTAGCGAGCACGTAGTCATGACTGTGTGATATGGCTTTCTACTTCTTTTGAATAGCTCCAAGTAAAATGTGGAAGGAAGAAAATAATTTATCTTTTATTCTCTTAAAGAGAAAATGCAAAACTACATAGCTTCCCAGCACTGACATGGACACCACAAACATTTAATTCAGCCAAAGGACACAGATCTAACAGGCACCACAGGATATATCCATCCTGGGGTCTGAAACAGCACAGGATCCCTATTAGCAACAGAATATGGTATGCACCAGTAAGTGCTTGCACTCACCTGTGTTCATTCCACACTAGAATACATCCTAGTGGATTCCACAGTTCTGTACAGCCATGTGAGGAAGACCACAGTTTTCAAGTCTTTCAGAAAAAAATCCCATCTTATTTCTATGCTCTTTCACACCCCTGCCTGGTAAAACATTCAATGATTTTCTCCCCGACTGGTGCATTTTCAGGAAAGCAAGTATCCCAGAAGCAAAATTGAATGTCTGTTGTGAGGGCTGTATTTTGGCTTCAATGATTGCCCTGCAACTCGATCCTTATGCTTTGGGCTAGAAATGTACTGCTTGAGTTGAATTCCTGAATTAAAGTGGACAACACATATTTTAAAAAGAAATGACTTGTTCTGCAGTCCTGTCCCATTAGGGCCATTCTCCATCTTTAATCTTGATCTGGGTCTAAGATAGGACTTCATAGGACTAACCCCATGACTGAGCTTCAACCTTGGTCTTGTTATTAGATCCTGTGTCATGTGCTACTAGTTGTGGTGGGAAGTTCACAGCCAGTTTGCAAAGTGAATGATAAAGTGATTTTTTGGAGGGTTGGGAGTGGGGTGATTTTCATCTTCTGATTCACAAACTGCACTGGGAGTTCCATTTGGGCTCTTGGAAGAAGTTGCTGCTACCAGTGGTGGCAGGGGTGCTGTGCTAGATTTGAGGAGAAACTAGCTGCTTTCTGAGCTTGATGGCTGACTACTGGTGCTGAGAGCTTTTAACTTCCTTTCATTCTCTGATTTGTGAGAATTGTTGCCTGTGCATGAGGTGATGGTGTAGCTGATATTAGCCTTTTCACTCTTCTGGGAAGAAATCATTTTTGGCTTAATTTTTGTTCCCTCTAGCTTAGTGTGTTTACTTCCTTTGTGGTGAGCCTTGGCCTGGCTATCTGAATTAAAGTGAAGCTGACAGACATGACAAGAAATAAATTGTTTCTTTTCTGGGGAAATGGACATTCCAGATGTGTGGTTGAGGACTGATTTTTGCACAGGATCCATCCCCTCATTTCTTAGCCCCAATAGATGGAATCAATTTAATTTTTCTGTACATATTAAATTTCCTTGTGGAACCTCACCTCTCTGCTTAATTTTACAATCCTCTGACTATTAGTCACAGTGAACTCAAAACTTCTAAGCAAGTGATAGTGTAGGTGAGAAAGCCCTTTAGTAGAGAGAAGTCTGAAGCTCTCTCACAATCTTTAAATTTGCAGGATATATTTATATGACATACTTATTTTCTATTGCATTCCTTTATTCTTCTAGCTTTTGGAATATCTGCTTTTAGATGTAGTGATTAAAGTATGCCAGGGGATTTGGAGACAAAGGCAAGAAATACCATTTCCAGTGGTTAACCAGGTATGTAGTGCTCAAGAAACTATCAGAGCAGGGTTAAAGCCTTTTCTGGGGATCTGCACTAAACTGTCATCCAAGCTCAGAAGCTGCCTGTGGAGTATCAATTCCATTATGGTGACCAAGAGTTGCCTGATCTCTGCAGGTAAATAATCTGCATGTGAAATGGGCACAGGATGGGATAAGCTGATGCTTGAGGTTGAAAACTGAAATTAAGGTGGTTGCCTAATTGAACATCATTCTTTTGAGGAAAAGCTAGCAGAAGTATTAATTACTCAAGGTCAAATATGTATACATCCTGCACTTAAATGTTCACAAAATAAATTGGTTAAGAGATAAATTGCCAAAATGAAGAGATATTGCATGATTCCATTTTTGGCATATAATTACATTATGCAATTTGATATGGAATGGTGTTGAGAGCACATTACGATGGGCAGGGGGCAGTGGAAATGGAGACTAGTGTATAAGTTGTGTAGGGCTTCTTTTTGGTGTGAATGCACGGTATGGGAATGGATGGTGGTAAGTGTATTGCAACTTTGTGAATGTGATTAATCTTACTGCATTGTAAGCTTGTGGGTGGCTGACATGGGAATCTTTAGGTTTTAAAAGAAGTTCCCAAGGATTTTATTGGTACATCTGAAAAAATTTTAAATATATTCTATATGATTAAGACCAATACAAATTTCTTGATATAGATAGCCTTAAATAATTATTTGCATAAGTGAATATATTTGTTTCTGGGAAATCTACAGAGAAGCAAAGTTTTCAAGGAGCATAAAGTATTCAAACTTCCTTCAATCATCAGAAGATGGTTCAATCATCAACAGATGATAGATAGATATATAGAATGGAATGATGGCACCCATCTATGAATGTCAAGCAAAATAAAGGCAAATTGATCTACATCAAGACTTTTTCTGATTAATCTGTCCAGTGCCAGGTACAAAGTAGTAATTTGAGCATTTGCCTCTAGCACAGGGTAAGCAGAGTCCAGCCCATAGTAAGTGTCTCTTCCTGCAAGGATACACTTCTTGACTCCAAGGACTACTGGCATCAGTTTTATTATTCAACAATGTGTGAAAAATTGTGAAGTCTTCCCACAGGAATCTGCCCCATAGCCATCTTCAGTTTCTCTCTGTTAGCAGATTAAACAGTTCTTCTTGGCACTGTGTACTTCAGAAGATGCAAGAGACTTATATCTAAATGCAGCCTATCTATGAATGCTATAGCCTCCAATATCCATTCATTTCATCAGCCCAGGTAGACAACTTGAAATGAGCACATAGGATATCTACTCATGGACTTCAGCCACCTTCCTATCCTATAAGAAGTTTCTTTTGATGGGCATTGACATATCTGATTTTAATGCATGCCTCAAATTCCCAGGGTGATTCCCAAAGAGCAATGCCCCATATGGGCATTTTTAAAATTATAAGATATTAGCTATGATTATAGCAATACAAAACACTTGGAATTCTGAAAAGCAGAAATCCCTATTACATATAGCTCTAAACAAGGGAATGCTGCCCCACAGGGCCACACAGAGCAGCTAAGGAGAGGAAAACCACAAGCTGGAGCCATGGCAGGCAGTTAAGTATAGCAGGCAAGTTAGTGTGAGCTAGGATTTAAGGGCTCTCAGTATTCACTAATCTTAATAAATCTTTGGGCTCATGGACATAGGGGATGTATTTAGTTATTTGGTAGCTTGTCCTGAGGAGATTAGGGTGGATGTATAGAGGTGTCAATGTATGAGAATCTAAGACAGTTGTGGTGTGTGGCTTTAATTAGCTGCTCAAGAGGAGGAACTGACAGTCCTCTATCCAGGGCCTCAAAACTGAATTGACAGCATTTCAAAGAAACTATGTTACAAGTAACCCCTGATTCTTTACCTCAATTTTGAGCTTGATTACTTGGCCTATATAGGAGACATACAAAAAGTAGGTCATAAACTGATCTAAATGGCATAGAAGGTATTTTATTATGATAGTCAAAGTAAGAAACCAAGTAGAAACATGATAAGTCCCTCAAGGCTGGCTTTTAGAAGGACTCCCCAGTTGTTTTGCATTAACCAGGAGTAAAAAATCAGGTAAGTCAGGGGTTTCTATTAGCATTTCAGTTGAATTATGGGATGTGCTAAAGGTATGGTTTATGCTTTCTATGGTGATGATTTCATGGTGCAGGTTTTTAGTTAGAGTGGCCTCTTGTCCAATGCTATTAATCCACATACAATTATTAACATTACAAACATCTATTTGATTCTCTAATACTTAATTGAGAGCCAATATATTTTCAAAAGCCATTTGTGCAAGGGTTATTTGTCCTTGATTGAGCAAACCTAGTATTTATTATATTTTAGAAATATGAAATACTAGAGTTGTAGAATCTCTAATTAGATGTCAGTAATTTGTAATAGCTGAATTACAGCAATGGTCCCTGCAACCACTACAGCAAGTCTCAAATAGATTGCAAATATCAGTATTATAGGTATGACTGTGGGATCTGAATAATATTTGCCTGGGTCAGGGAAGAAAGAGTAACATTAACATAACAGGGAAGGCCAAAGGGGGGCAGAATACCTGTTTGTGACAGAAGTAGTATATGAGCAAAGCAGTACAGATTAGCTCCCTTGTTTTGGGACCACAATTATGCTTCAAAGATATTATCTTTAGATTGGAAAAATTGTACCTCAACTTAGGTAACTGAGAATTACTAAAGAACAGGACTGGAGGAAGACAGTGACTTCTGTTGGGTATAGAATTAGGGTGTGGTGATGCCCAGTAGGTCACTCATGTGTGCCACATATGGAAACAACCTAAGAATAATCCCTGATGGCCATGAGGGGCAGGCAATGCAGATACAGGGGAAGGGGCAGTTTGGAAGAGGTTTTAACCTCCAAATATTTTTCATTTTTGTGCCAGATATGAGCTGGATAAAGGTATGGAAGTGGGCAATTACAAATCCAGCAGTTATTGTTAGTAAATATATGAAACTAGTTTGGTTAATGTATGTATAGATTGAACATCTGTGTAAATATCCAAGGGGCTGGGGTGTTGGGTTTGGCTATAATTTGCCATGCAATATTTTGGAAGTCTAGAGGGGCAGGCATTGTCAGGGGAGACTGAGGAAAGAATATGGATGATGAATAATGACAAAAGGGGAGGGGAAGAGATTGGAGGGGAACAAATAGCAAATTAGGAAGCCAGCAGATTTCTCATTTCACCTAAGAGAAAACATAACGTGGATACTTCAGTAAAGCCATCCTTTACACGAGAGGTGATATTAGTGGGAACCATAATCTTAGAGGCATTGCAGTTATTGAGCTGGGTCCCACCAGCAGTTAACTTGGTAAAAATTAGTATTACATTGATGAGCAGCATAAATTAAATTATAACTTTACAAATATCACCAAGGAAAGCTGGGTCACAGGGCAAGCAAACTGCACTGCCTAGAAAACCACTCACTGTTGTGGGTCTCACACTTTAAAACAGGTCTTGACACTGTGATTAGTCCCTGAAAAGCTGAGGGTGTCTGGGATCTTTCTTGGGTGGTGAGTCTTCCCAGCTCAGGTGTAATTGGGACTCCTGACAATTGTTTAGGATGCAGGGGGGTTGATCTCCAACTATGTACTCTTGGACTGGGGAACTATTGTCTGAGGTGATGTCATGTTTACTAGTGAGCTCCTGGGCTGGGGTGATGTCATCTGTGATGTGGGACAGGGTTATCCTTCTCAGATGGAGAACCTCTTGGATTGAAGAGGGTCATTTTTTACAGTTCTATGGCATTAAAATGAGGCTGAACTGCATGTCAAATTTGAAGGCAAAACTAGGTCTAGGGACTGACTTTTAAATATCCTTTTTGGGGGAGGCAGGATGAGTGCTTCCTTGTCTCCCTCCAGATCCTCTCCTGCCCTAAGCTTTTTCTTTGAATTCAAAAGTTGGGGGACCTTCATGGACAAGGTACGATCATTAAAATACATAAACCTTTTACCTTTTAGAGATCACAGATACAGATGCTCCATAAAAATTCCAACTCTTTTGCTGTTGTGGGATAATTCTTGCTCCTGATAGCACCCATATTCCAGTCCTGTGTCTTTCAGCTTAGAAATCATGGTGTGAGGGTCATGCTACATAATCAGGGAACAGAACATCCTGTTTTTGCATTATAAATTTAATTGAATCTCTCTAATGATTGAAAACCTCTCTTTGGATAAGCAATCAAGTATTCATGTAATTTACAGTCAGATAACAAAATGGAATATGTTCTAAAATATGAATTTTTCAGCTATAACAAAGGTACACTTAATATTCCTCCTTTCATTTAAGAGAGAGGACATGACATTTTAAAGTAACTGTTATTACATGGATGTATATTATAAATTCATGAATATAAAGACACCAAACCCATGGTATTTCAAATTTCAGTAACTACAAAATTGAGTATTAATAAAATGCAAAGTTGTCATCAAAATACACACTTTAGTGGAAAAACTAAATAACAGAGACAAGTGGATTTACACCAATTAAAAAAAAATTAACCTGGGTAGGCTTCAGTGTGGTGCATGAGTCTGTATCAAGCACAGGTGCCCTTATTCTTCAAGACATCTTCATCTTCCATATTGAGTATTTTTAAAATATTTTCACTTCAGTTTTCAATATCACATGTTTGTTTTTCATTCCACATTGCCTTTGGACAAGCTCTGAGCACTTAAAATTTTCTGATGGACTGTTTGGGGCTTGTTCAAAAGCCCTTGGCATTATAAAATTTGTGATCACATCTCTGGCTGTTTACACAGGTCAGAGGCATTGTTTGAAAGCTCCATGGCCTTCTCCTATTTCTCCTTGGGCTTGTTAGTCCTTTGCCAAGCTATGTATATTCTGGGAAGAATTTCTGAATAGATTTGGCACATTTTAGAGTAGGTATATTGGAAATACCAGCTTTTGCTAGGCAAGATTTGGTTTCCTTCCTGGCTCTCACTGCCAGTTTTTGAAGCCAGGGTCACCTCTCTCTTGCCATCCAAGTAAATGCAAACCCCATGTAGACTAGCCCATGTTCACTGGCACTGAGGCACCTTTTCCAACCAAACATTTCCCTTGGCTGCAGAGTGTAAAAGGCAATGTTGATCAGCAGAGGGTCATGGGCAACCAACCCTCTAAGATTGAAATTTTTGACCCAATAGTTTTCTTTTTTATCTTTTGTATATTTCTGTGTTAGGGAGGCACCCAATTATGTGGCATCATGACTAATGAAAACAGCTTACAAATGAAGATATCTACTTAGGCACAAGGGGCTTTTGTGTCATCTGGCAGAATGCACAAGAGGTGTGGAAATGGCAATTTAGGAAACTCTTTTTAATTTCTGTATGTATTTGCTTAGCAACTCAGACTGCTGAAGAAGTGGCAAGATGTGGTAAAGAAAATTTGCAAGAAGGTAGTCTTGATAGCTGTGTGGTAGTAATGAAGAAATTGCTGCCACCCTACCCCTCCCTCCCTCAGCAGAAACCCACAGCTTTAGAAAGATATGTGCTCCTCCTACTCTTTTCTCTGGAATCCACAACTTTAGGAAGATAATCACTCCTCTCCTCCCTAAAGCCCTCTGCTTTAGAAAGATAAGCTAAACTCACACCTCTGCTTTTGTAAACCCCACCTGCCTGCTTCCTTAGGAATTTGCCCACATAGAGTCCCTATACAAACTCATGAATGTCAAAGCTCAGGGCTCAGAATTTGGGGACTGGATTCTCCAGGGAGCCCACACATAATAAAACTTTTTTCTTCCATTTCTCCAAGTGTCACTTGGGTTTCTCATCATCTGAACCTCACTTGCTGCAACATTTGGTTTCCTGACCTGGAAACCCAACAGAGCAGGGCTGTTATTCCTCCAGCTTGGGGCAGACCAGCATGGCCAATGGTGACCTCCAAGTGAACAAGGTAAATACCTCCTGTCCTTTTAATGGGACCTCCTTCTGAGGTGGTCCCCATGGGCCATATTCCCACTCCCCAGCCTGATTCAGTGGGGAGACAGACTGAACAGTGCAGAAGACTCCAGAAAGGTAAGGCCCTGGGTGCCAAGTCTTCACTCAGGCCTGTCTCAGGACAGAAGGGGAGACTGATCAACCCCTGACGTCTCAAATATTGAGATCCCAGGAAAGGATAGACCCTGTAGGAGGGACTGCATAATCTCTGAGTGATTGTGTGTGAGTGAGGATGACAGAGGTTTGTCTCTCTTATTTCAGTCTGTGACTCCATTGTCTGTGCTATGGAGTCTGAGTGGACTGTAACCTGTTTTCCACGGCTACATCATATGGCATAATGGCCAACCTGAACTCTGCCTGGACATCTTAGCTAAGATGAGCCAAATTTCTCACAAGAGACGCAGAGAGGTGGGCATATGAGTGGCTTCAAAAGAGGCAACCCCTTCCTTTGTCTGTCTTGTGCCACTGGCACAAGATATGGGTTCATCACAGTCAAAGCCCACTGTCAGAATGCATGCTTAAGAAATTTAAGGAGGGCTTTTCTGGAGATTATGGCATCTGGATGAACCCCACCACCCTCTGATCCATATGTGAATTAGAGTGGCCCACTTTTAACATTGACTGATTGACTGACCATTAGAAGGGACCCTAGATGTGCCTAAGGTCTGCTCCGTGTGGCTGGCTGTCACAGAAACTCCCAGCCATCCCAATTAGTTTCCCTACATTGACTCTTGGGTAGATACAGCACAGGCTCTGCCTCCTTGGGCTCAATTCTGCATTGGGAAAAAAGAACAGAGCAGGGTCTTAATTGGATAGGGAAGAGGGCCCCAGAAACTGGTCATTCATCAAGGATCCCTGGAAGAAGACCCACCACCCCCACCATATGCTCTGGCCACTCTAGATGCCCCCTCTCCTAGCCCAGGAGTGCAGGCAGATCTTCCAGAAGCACTCCCACCTTCAGGTCCTCTGGGACCATTGACCACCTATGGAGAAAACCTCAGAGCCCCAATAGCAAGAAGGTTCTGGTTGGTGCAAGATGTGTTACAGATGCCCCTCTGTGAGACACAGGGTCCAGCCCAGATCAGAGGATGGGACCATTGGAACTGGGAGGCCTGTTTCATACTACCAGCCCTTCACAACTACAGACCTCTTAAACTGGAAGAACCACAGCTCTTCCTATTTGGAAAAGCCCCAGGCCCTTATTGATCTCATGGAATCCATTTTCCAAACCCATTGTCCCACTAGGGATGACTGTTGCCAACTCCTCCAGGTTTTATTTAATACAGAGGAGAGACAATGGATTCTGATGAAAGCCTGGAAGTGGCTGCAGGAGCAGGCCCCTGCTGGTGTCTTAAACTTGGAAGATTGGGCACAGGTGGTGGCACCAGAGGCCCAGCTGAACTGGGACTTCCACACTGATCAGGGATGGGCTGCACTACAGCAATATTGGGAAGCACTTCTTTGAGGGGTCCAAGAAGGGGCAAAATGAACCACAAACATGACAAAGATGGCTGGACTTGACTCTGAATAGGGGCAACTAGGCTCACTGGAACTTGGCTCCCATGAGCCCATGGTCCAACTACAAGCTGGGAGTCAGTCAATAACTTCCATGGTAGACACTGGCACTGAATATTCTGTGGTCACAAACTCCATCACCCCCTTTAATGGAAAAACTGCTAACATCTTAGGAGTGACAGGAGACCAGTCAAGCCAATGGCCTTTATGCCAGTTGAGAACTTGTCAGCTTGGTGGCCATGAAGTGACTCATGAATTTCCATACCTGCCTGAATGTCCAGTTCCCCTACTTGGTAAGAACCACTTAACTAAATTGGGAGACAAGATTGTCTTCAACCCTGAGGGGCCAGCAAGCTTGAGCCTCAGGACCGGCGTCACTCTCCTTGTCACTGTACCCCAAAGATTGGGCAAAAAGAAACCTGCCAGGAATGGCATGGAACCATGCACCCATCATCATCGACCTGAAGCCTGGAGCAATCTCAGTCCAGCAGAGGCAATATCTGATCCCAAATGAAGCACAATTGTGCATGTTTGAACACACAGATCATCTGAGAAAAGAGGGAATCCTGATCAAGTGCTAGTTACCCAGGAACACCCCATTATTACCAGTAAAGAAGCCAGATGGGACAGGATATCAACAAATCCAGGATCTATAAGCC
>JAQZBX010096198.1:0-11830 GCA_029593785.1 Cabassous unicinctus
AGAGAAGAGGCAAACAAAATCAGAAATGAGATGAGGGATATTAACACTGAGCACAAATTAAAATATTAAAAGAGAATACTATTAACTGTATGCCAACAAACTTGACAATATTCATGTAATGGGTGAATTGAAGAAACCCATGAACAACACACACTGACCCTAGAAGAAATCAAAGACCTCAACAAACCAACCACAATTTTAAAAAAATGAGTCATCAGAAATCTCACTAAAATGAAAGACCCAAGACCAGATGGCTTCACAGTGAATTCTACCAATCATTCAAAGATGATCTTATACCAATCTTCTCAACTTCTTCCAAAAAATTGAAAAGGAAGGAATGCTACAAAATTCAATCTCTGAAGCCAATTTCATCTTAATAGTAAAGTATTAAGTATAAAGTATTAAGAATGTTTATTGTTTTCTTACTAAGAAATTGAATTTATATCTGAATGGAAATGAAGGATTTCACTTTTCATTAATTTACTGATTTTAGTGGATTTTAAAATTCTGAATATAGTTTTGGAAATATTCCTAGGAAAACCTTCTGAGATATATTAACTATACTGATAGATATGTATGATGATACATTTCCTTTCATTAAAATATGCAATTGTATAAGGAGTGAGATAGGGGTACCCTTTCTTACTTTTGAATATGGCTATCCAGTTCTCCCAGCATCATTTGTTGAACAGACTGCTATAGTCCAGTTGAGAGGGCTTAACAACCATGTCATAATAACTATCTGGTTTTTTATGATTTTTCAATTATTTTTTATTTTTAAAGAACTTTAGATAACATAAATGCTACATAATATAGGGGATACCCATATGCCCCACTCCCGCCCACTCCCAAACTTTCCCATAATAGTAACAGCCTTCATTAATTGGTATATTTGCTACAATTGATAAAAACATATTGAAGCATTGCTCCCAACCATGGACTATAGTTTACACTCTGTCCCACACGATTTTGTAGGTTATGACAAAATATATAATCATACCTTACAACAAAAGCATGAACAATGAAAGAAATGGATTAATGGGACCTCCTTAGATTTAAACACTTCTGTGATTCAAAGGACTTCATCAAGAAGGTGAAAAGGCAGCCCACTCAATGGGAAAAATATTTGGAAACCACATATTTGATAAGCATTTGATTTCCATTCTATATAAAGAGATCATACAACTCAACAATAAAAGAGCAAGCAATCCAATTTAAAAATGGGCAAAAGATTTAAATAGACATTTATTCAAAGAGGAAATACAAATGGCCAAAAAAGCACATGAAAAAAAATGTTCCATAGCATGAGCTATTAGGGAGATGCAAATGAAAACAACAATGAGATATCATCAAACACTGCATAGAATGGCCATTATTTAAAAAAACAGACAACAATATGTGCTGGAGAGGATGTGGAGAAATAGGAACATGCCTTCACTGTTGGTGGGAGTGTAAAATGCTGTAGCCTCTGTGGAAAACAGTTTGGTGGTTCCTCAAGAACCTAAATATAGAATTGCTGTATGATCCAGCAATTCCTCTATTAGGAATATATCCAGAAGAACTAAAAGCTATGACACAAACAGATATCTGCACACTGATGTTCATAGCAGTGTTAGTCACAATTTTTTAAAAAAGATTTATTTATTTATTTATTTATCCCCCCCTTGCTCCTTGTGTTTTACTGTGTCCATTCGCTGTGTGTTTCTTCCGTGTCTGCTTATATCCCCCTTGATGTGAGGTCCTGCTGCATCAGCCCACCGTGCCGCACAGCCTGCCTGCTCTCACAAGGAGGCCCCTGAAAGCAAACCCGGGGCCTCCCACATGGTAAACGGGGGCTCTATCAATTGAGCCACACCCGCTTCCTGCTGTGAGGTCTTGCTGCATCAGCCTACAGCGCCGCAGGGGCCAGCCGGCCTGCCCTCACAAGGAGGCCCCAGGAAGCGAACCCAGGGCCTCCCATATGGTAAATGGGAGCTCTATCCATTGAGCCACATCTGCTTCCCTGTTATTCACAATTGCTAAAAGATGGAAACAACACAAGTGTCCATCAACCAATGACTGGATAAACAAAATGTGGTATATACATATGATGGAATACTATGCTACAGCAAGAAGAAATGAAATTGTGACACATGTGTTAATCTTGATGAATCTTGAGGACATTATACTAAGTGAAGTAAGCCAGACGCAAAAGGACAAATATTGCATGGTCTCAATAATGTGAACTAAATATGAAGAGTAATCACATGGAGTTAAAAATTAGAGTATAGGTTATTAGGAGATAAAAGGAGGATTGAGAAGAACTACTGATGCTTAATATATGTTTCTTTAATTAACTTGAATGTAAAAGTGTGGAAATTGATAGAGTTGATGGTCACACATTATAGTGAGTAGCAACTGGTTTATAAATGGGATTGTGGCTGAAAAGAGTAATCTGAGGAAGTAAATGTCAATTGAAAGAAAGCTAAAGACTAATCAAGGGACTGAATAACACAGTGAACCCAGAGGTGGATGAGAATTGTGGTTGAGGGTACAAATGCAAGAGTGCCCTTCTGTGAGCTAGAGTAGATGTACATCACAATTACAGGGTGGTGGGGAATGTGGAGAAGCATGGAAAAACTACAATAGGTGCAACCTATATACTGTGGTTAAAAGCAATACTATAATAGTCTTGCATCAATGCCAAAGATGTACTGTGTTGATAATGGAGGTGTATGGAGAAGGTGTGCCAGATGTATGCTGTGGACCATGGTTGGTGGTAGTGGTCTGGTGATGTTGTCCCATGGTTTGTGGAAGATGTTCTGGCATGGTGTGGTGTGTTGGTGAAGGGGTGTTGTATGGGAATTCTACATGTGTGTATGATTGTTTTGCCAGGTCACAACCTCTGTAGTAAAATATATTTTTTAAAAATAGGGTGGGTTGGGGGAAAAATTAACCAAATGTAGATAGGAGCTATAGTTAGTAGTAATATTTTGATGATGCTCTTCCACAGTTTATAACAGATATTTCACAACAATGCAAAGTGTTGGTGGAGGGGAGATGTATGAGACCCCTGTATGATGTTATGTATGTTTATTTTGTAAATTCACAATCTTTATTATACAGTTATTGTTTATGCATGTCATGTATGAATGATATACTTAATAAAAATATATTTAAAATATATGTATATAACAACCTGTATCCATTATTGCAGTGTCATGCAGGACAATTCCAGTGTCCCAAATATGCCCTCATATTACAACTATTCTTCCCTCTTCCTCCCTTCTGAACCTCTGCTGGCTACTACTTCCACATCAATGATAAAAGTTCTTCCATTGCTAGAATAACAATAAGTCTATAGTAGAATAATAAGTCTACTTTAGTCCATTGTTCATTCCCCAAACTTGAAAAATTTGGGAAGGTGATGCCCACTCTGCCTCTAATTGAGAGAGGCCTTAAATCCCATGAGGGAGATACATGGAAATGTCTCACTTGCAGTTTCAGACACTCTCTGTTCCTTGGGATGGGTGTTGTCCATCATCATTACCTTGCTAGTTGTCCTGAGTGAGTCCAATTAACTTGAGTGTAGGTGTTGCAATTGTCCTCAGATTCAGGGATCAACTATACATGGTAAGACCAAAGATTTAAGTCTCTTGGACATATGTTTATCAAGTATGTTGCTAATTATAGATTCAAATAGAAGGGGCAGAAGAGCCATATGTAGGGAAACTATAAATGAGTCTAACTCTGTTACACTGGGGAGGATAAATTCAAAAGTAATGCCCAATGCAAGGTTTTCAAATGCCTGAGCTGTGTGCCATGCTTATAGTGTCAGTATGTCTCTAGATCCCTCAGGCATCCTACTATTTGAGGAACTGTTTACTATGTCAGTCAATGAGCTTCTGCTAGGAAGTGCATGAGCATAACCTCTGGAATGACCACCCAACTCACTTTGAAATCTCTTAGACATAAAAACTCATTTGTATCTACCATTTCTCCCTTATCATCAAGGTCCTTTTCCAGATGCTTTGCCTGTTGCTGCTTGGTAATAACCTCTCAGTGCCAGGGAGGCTCATCCCCAGGAGTCATGTCCCTCACTGGGGTCAGGTAGTGCATTTATATGCTGGGATTGGCTTAGAGAGAGATTATATTTGAGCAGTAAGGAGGTTTTCAGGAGGTTACCCAAGTAATATTTAATACTAGGCTAAGTTTCAATTTCACAAGAAAAAGTTTATAAGTACAATCATCAATATCAAAGGTCTGGCATAATAGTCTGTCCTTCTTCACTAGGCACTGCTCTTGTACTCAGGGGTTTCTTACTCTCCTATTAGAGAATGTAGAATAGCTCCCCAGGATGGGAATTCAATATTCTTTCAGTTATTGTGTGGACTTCCACCAACCATGACAATGTGCCATGAACACTTGAACATATTCATATGCCTTAGAGGCAAGGCTCAGGTGATCTCCTGCTCATGCATAATCTTCCCCAGCTGTGACTCTTCTGTGATCCAAAGATTCCAAAAATGAAGCCAAGAAAATAACCAAATAAAATTAATAAACAAATTAAATAACAATGATAACTTTAAAAAAAAACAAACTACAATAAATTTAAAAATAATTTGAAATAAAAATTTTATTCATTGTGTCTTTCATCACTGAAAGAGCTGTTGTCTTGTATGTACAGTGATATTTTCTTCCATATATTCCCCAGTGTCTTATTTTTTCCATTTCATCTTAAAAGAAGATTTAGATTACAGAAAAGTCACATCAATTATATAGGGGATTCCCATATAACCAACAATGGCCCCTTCCCCCCTCTCTCCTGTTAATGGTATTTTACACATGGATGGCATATTTCTTACAATTGATGTACAAGTTTTGAAACATTGCTATTAACCATGGCCAAAGGCTTACATTATGATTTATTGTAATGCAAGAGGGTTGGCCCTGGGAAGACATGCCAAATACTTTTGATATTTCAGAGAATCCACAAGGAAGCCATAAGGCCAGCAGCAACCATGACTTTTTATTTACTCACATGTCTTGACAGCCATTGGGCAGCGGCTGCACCCATATTGTGTGGAAACAAAGCTTATATAGGGCAGGACAGCAAATATGGGGGCTACCTAATATATAGCCTATGGAATGATTAACAGTGAGTGCTTACTTATGGGGATTGCAATTACAGTAAATCAAGGGTTCTAGCAATTAACATTCTTTTGTAGCAGACTGATTGCACTCTTGGTGCCAGTCTCTCCCCTGGTGAGGGTAAATGGGCCATTGGCCAATATAGCCTTCCGCCTCCCAGCCCTTCTGCTGCAGTTCAAGGAAGGGGCATTCTTTCTATTAACCCTATGCTCCACCCCAATTCTCTTCCCAACATACAATCTTTCAACCAGTCTTCAGTGATATCTGAGCAGTCAGGGCATTGAGCACTGTAGCCAAATACCACAACAGCAATAAAATGAATAGCAAGAGATTAACATTCCACCCTGGATTGCTAAGAAACTATTGAGTACATATTACAGATTTCATTTTGTTGTTTCATACAGACAGGGCAGACTATGCGGCTTAACAGTACACAAGCAACACTTTCATTAGTAGACAAAAAAGAACTAGGTAGGGTTCTTAAAATATGAAAGGATAAGCAAACTGCACTATATACACACAATGGAATATTACTCAGCTCTAAGAAGGAATTCAGTATTAACACAAGGGCTAACATAGATGAATCTTGAAGTCCTTATGTTGAGTGAAGCAAGCCAGGCACTGAAGGACAAATTTTACATGAGCTTACTGATATTAATTAAGCAAATTGAGCTGACTCACAGAGCTAGAGTATGGAAGATTGATTCACAGGAGACAGAAAGGTGTTAGAGGTTGGTGAGACATTGCTCAGATGGAAAAATCTGATAAGGTGGAAGTGTGTATTTGGCCAATGGAGGGTTGTTTGAATGGTGCAGTGTTGGGATGGGTGTTGTTGTGCTGGTCCATGAGGAAGAGTAAAGTGGGGTTTGGGTTGGACTAACTATGGAAGGTGAGAGTGTGTAGTTCTGAATTAGATGGACATGGCAGTGGTGCAGAAATGATATTGGATTCAGCAGTGCTGCTCTGTGAGGGTAGAGTGTGAGACTGAGTTGGATCGTGTGATTTTTCTTCTTCACTTTGTCAATGGGGTTTATTCCACTAATTGATTTTCTTGTGTTGAAACACCCTTGCTTACCCGGTATAAAACCCAGTTGATCATGTTGTATTATTCTTTTAATGTGCTTTTGGAATCTTTTTGCAAGTATTTTGTTGAGGATTTTTGCATCTATGTTCCTTAGAGATATTGGTCTGTAATTTTCTTTTTTCATATCTTTTTCTGATTTTGGTATTAGGGTGATATTAGCTTCATAGAGTGTTTCATAGCATTCCTTCCTGTTCAATTCTTTGGAAGAGCTTGAGCAAGATTGGTATTACATTGTCTTTTTATGAATGACAGAAATCACCTCTGAAGGCATTTGTTCCATGAGTTTTCATCTGTGGCAATATTTTGATAGCTGCTTTAATCTCTTCACTTGTGATTGGTTGTTAAGGTCTTCTATTTCCTCTAATGTTGTTGAATGTGATTAGCATTTTTTGAGGAATTTGTCTACCTCATCTACATTATCTAGTTTTTTGGCTTACTGTTTTTCATAGTATCCTCTCATGACCTCTATTACTTGAGGTGTCTCTTGTAATGTTCCCCTGTCATTTGTGATTTTATTTATTTGCATATTCTCTCATTTTTGTCATCTAAGGGTTTGTTGATTTTGATCTCCTCAAAGAACCAACTTTTGATTTTGTTGATATTCTCTATAGTTTTAACTTTTCAATTTCATTTATTTCTGCTCTTATCTTTACTATTTCTTTCCTTTGAATTGGTTTCATTTGGATATAGTTTGCTGTCCTTTTTCTATTTCTTCCTGGTGTGTAGTTAGATCTTCACTTTTAGGTCTTTTGGTTTTTTAGGTGGTTCTGGGGATTAAAACCAGGAACTTGTTCATTGGAAGTAGGCACTCAAACACTGAGCTATTTCCACTCCTCAATGAGAGTTGTTTTATCATTTGTTTGTTTTGATTTGAGGAGGTACCAGGAATCAAACCCATAACATAGTGTATGGGAAGCAGGTGCATAAACCCTTGAGCTTCATCCACTCCCCTATTTCATCTTTTTTACTTCATTAAAAAAAATTTATTGGGAAATGAGGGGAAAGAACAAAGCTTGCTGAGAAGTGGGAGAGAAGGATGGAAATATTCATCAATATTTGCTGTGGGCTCCTGTATGCAGACAGAGCAAATTGCTTTATGCAATTATCCTTATTAAACTGTTGATTAACCCTACCATTGCTAATTCAAAGGGGAGGGGCCCCACATTCATTGGCTGCCCACCAATTGTGAGGTTAAATGGTGAGGACTGTTTGGAATATCTGGGGCCAAGGAGAGGTCCCAGAGAGAGAAACTGGGACCTTAAGTTTAAGGTGAAGATCTTGGTGGGGTCTTGTGGGAATGTTGTCTGTAGGCCAGATTGGCTGTTGGCCATGCTGTAGCTCATCTTCTCCTCAATTCCCTATATTAACCTGCCTCACCTCCACTCTCAGAGAGTTCATGTGCTTATTCTTAAGGGTGTGCTGAGGGTAATGGTCATTATTCTGTAGCTACTTCCTGCTGGTTATGGCACTAGTCCCTGCCTGACAGGGCATAAACTTCTCTGGCTATTCTATTGAGGTTGAGAGAAGACAGGTCCAGCAACCTGTTTTGAACAAGATGAAATCCACACATGACTAATAAGGCATTGATTCTATAAGAAATAAAATTGTGTGAATATTCTTGCTGACCTGATTTTTTGATAATCAGGGTAGGCTAAACATTTGCTATATTAGAAACCATGCACTTTTCTCCAGACATAGTTTTTCTCCCTAGGTCTGGTTTTTAGAATGTTGGTGATAAACTAAACCTGATTTATTATATGACCACCCTGTATGGGAAATGACTGTAACTCTAGGTATCTTTGGTCAACCTTAAGACGTATAGCAGGGGGACAGATAAGGTTCAAATGGTTAGGCATCCATCTCCCATATGGAGGGACCTGGGTTTGTTCCCTAGGACCTCCTGGAAAAAAAAAGAAAAATATAGAAGGTATGTGGGCCACCAGGCCCCATGTGTGGGTGCACAACCAGGTCCCATGTGTGGGTGGGCCATCAGGCTCCATGCATGGGTGTACCACCAGACCCCACAAGTGGGTGAGCTTCCAGGCCCCATTAGAAATTGAGCCCCCAGGCCCTGTGCATGGGTGCAACACCAGGCCCTGTGAGTAGGTGCACCATAAGGCCCTGTGCATGGATGTATTGCCAGGACCCACAATTGGGTGAGCCACCAGGCCCCATGAGTGGGTGAGCCCCCAGGCCCCATGCACAAGTGTGCCACCAGGCCCTGTGACTGGTTGAGCCTCCAGGCCACATGCATGGGTGTGCTGCCAGGACCCATGAGTGTGTGAGACCCCCAGGCTGTGTGCATGGTTGTGCCACCAGACCCCATGCACAGGTTTGCCATGAGGCCCTATGAGCCATGCAGCAAGATGATGGCATTACAGGAAAGTGACACAAGGAAGAGCTAAGATGAGATGTGAAGAAAAAACAGGAACTAAGGTGCCACAGGTGGTAGGATGTCTCTCTCCCACATTGGGGATTCCAAGGATCAAATCCCAGTGAAGACAGGAAGAGAGGGATGAGAAGAGAGGGCAGGAAATGGACACAGAGAGCTGCCAAGTGAATGGACACAAAACAGCAAAAATGGGGGGGGTAAAAATTGATAAAAGTAAATAACTAACTAAATAAATACTTAAAAAATGAATAGGGGAGTAAAATACAGACTATAGTTTTACTAATACTTTGAAGATGTTCTTTCATAATTAGTTAACAAAATTTTCACAATGCAAAGTATTTGTGGTGGGGTGACATGTGGGAGACATGTATGATGTTATGCATGTTTGTTTTGTAAGTTCACAATGTTTTCTGAACACTTATAGTTTATGCATGTTCATGCATGCAATTTTTTGCATACTGCAAAAAATTGTTTAAAAAAAGAAATAAAATTAATTAGAAATTTTAAGATACATTGTCCCACAAAAATGAAAAAGATGATGGTGATGAGTTGACCCAAAAAGGGAAACAGCCATGACACACTGGTCCACAAAATTAAGAAAGGCCATGTGCCTTCAGAGACTGCATCCTCCCAAAGTTGTTGGGAAACAGCATTCTTCCTTGAATTCTTTCTTGCTGTTGGTTAATTCTAGGGAGAGTTTGGGGTAGACCTGCTGAATTTGAGTATAAACTGCCAACCCCACTTCCCACAGCAGTGATTATGCTTAGAATAGCTGGGAGAGGTAAGAGGAGAGCCACTGCCTTAGTCATACACTCACAAAGACAGTATAGGTAATAACAAGACAGACATATGGCAAGGAAAATAAAGACAGTACTTAAGAGAGCCGTCTTTTGTTTTATAGGCACTTTCATTAATTACTTAGAAAATGAATTAAATATACCAGGACTTTTTTCATGTTCAATTTCCCTATTATTATGATCTTGAATAGAAGAGATATAGGTACAGTATTGAATATTAATTGATGCATCCATCAATGCATAAGTTTCTCTTTGAACTGCAGTTAATAGATCTAAGCTCTAGATTTGCAATACCATATATTTTATCTCTCCACAGGAGCAGGCCATAATGCCAATTGTGTTTAAGATCTACTTACATCACTGTGGTAATCATTGCTCCACTTGGTATGCTCTTCACATGGTGCAGCACTATTGACCTCTGAGAGAAGCTAGGAAGGTAGGCTCCAATATTTCACCAGACTGGTGCATAGCACCCTTCAGCACTATGAAACAGAGCTAGTCTGGAGGCAATATCCATTGTACACCTGGCCAAATTGTGCCAATGCTGGCTGCTGCAGGAGTCTGAAACTGCATCATACTCTCCATCTACTTCAGGAGCATGTTCAGAGATGTAATAGGAACTTTTATTGTTTTAGGGGTCAGTGACTGACTTAGCCAATAACTCAAAAGGAGAGGCAAAATGCAGGGTATGGAAGGTCTGCTTTAAATGTATAAGAGAGTTGAGGATACTGAAATCTAGCTCTTAATTTTTGAACACTCTCTAAATACTTCAATGCAGTGTTTAACATTTCAAATGAACTTAAATATTTCAGTACTTTGCTTTTTACTTTTACATCTTTACCAAGACTGCAATAATTATGGTGTTTCACCTTAGCAGCACAGCAAAAACTATTTTCTCCATTATTTTATGTGAACTGAGGATTCCAAATGGAATCAGGTTTATCTTTCCTTACTACACTTTAACTTGCAGATTGAAGTGGTCTCTGACAGATTTTCCTGTTTTGAAGTTACTTTTTATTATTAATATCAATTTAAGTTTCTAATTAGTAATGGCTTCCAGGAATTAGCCATTTAAATGATTCTGTTTAGAAGAAGGACACTTCTTATAAGTAGAAGTTAATTTAACTTTAAACAAGCTTATTAAATTACAATTAGTAACCAAAGAAATTTACTTTATCCCTTTAAAAGAAGGCAGATCTACATTTCCTTCATGAACTTAATTTCATTTAACATGAATGTACACCTTTCATCATCTTAAAGATTTAATACATATAATGTTAATTTATTTAATTGGTATCCTATAAACCTAAAGAGATTATACTCAAGCTAAATAAAATTGAAACCATTATAGTTTATACAAGGAATGTTCTTTTTCCTCCCTTTACAGGAGGCTAAAACTTCTTTTCTTTAAAAAAACTCTAAATGTGTGAATAATCTTAAAAGATAACTGACTGCTAAGGTTTAGAATATAATTGTTTAATTTGTTTTAAAAATTATTTCCATAGCTTTCAAGTAATTTTCTTTTACTTATTGAAATTTGGTAATTATATTATTAATCACCCTTATTTTAAGGCTGGTAGGTCTAAATCATGGAATTACAAAGCAAACAGACTCTTAATTCCATAGTCTAGAATATATTGTTTTCATCTGACACACCTAACTCCTCCTTCATAGCTCTTGCAAAAAGAAAGCCTTAGGAGTTGGATAGGTCAAAGATCTTAGGAAAATGTTTTTCCCTTTCCCAATTGTTCCTATATTCAGATTTCTATATGACCTTTTCCATCCTGCTTATCCTAATTTGGGGTCCAGGAGTACTTATTCACATATATAAATGCATATTCAATTTTACAATTTGAATAGTTTTCTTTTAAGAAATTTCATTTGTTAATTTGATATTACCATTGTGATGTATAGAAATGCACACTGAGCAAATTGGCAGTCACAAATATTTGGACACAAAAATACAGCTCACTAAAGTTACTTAAAAAGTGACCTAAAACTTCTTTGAAAATTAAATGAAAATTTGGGAGACACTGGGGAATGAGAGGGGGAAGGTGTCATGATACACTGGCCATCTGATAATGCAGTGATAAAAGGAAAAATATATATATATATATTTTAAAAAGGATTCTTTTTTCTTTTTTTCCCCATTTTTTTGAATGTCCCAATCCACTAACCATATTTTATTTTCAGTTTAGTTTGTTTTTTTTTTCTTCTGAGCTTCCTTGTACCTATCTCTTGCATTTAAGCTTATCATTATTATTTCTTTTTCCTATTAATTGTATTTCATTATTATATGGGCTTCATGTTCAGCGAAGGTTTGGATCACAGAAGGGTTACAATGGGGGCTGCAGAAGTTCATTGGTGAGAGGTGTCTGGGATGGGGGATTCATGGGAGTAAGTCCATCTGAATATACATGAAAGATA
>JAQZBX010096199.1:0-11829 GCA_029593785.1 Cabassous unicinctus
AAAAAAAAAAAAAAAAAAGAATTCTTGCCTGGCAGTTTTTCTCTTTCAGTATCCTAACTGTATCATACCACTGTCATCTTGCCTCCATGGTTTCTGAAGAGAAATCTGCACTAAGTCTTACTGGACGTCCCTTGTATGTGATCATTTGCTTCTCCCTTGCTGCTCTGAGAATTTTCTCTTTATCTTTGACATTTGACATTCTGAGTAGTATGTGTCTTGGAGTAGGTCTGTTTGGATTTATTCTGTTTGAAGTATGGTGTGCTTCTTGGACATGTAAGTTCATTTCTCTCATGAGAGTTGGGAAGTTTTCAGCTATTATTTCCTCAAGTACCCTTTCTGCCCCTTTTCCCTTCTCTTCTCCTTCTGGAACTCCCATTACATATATGTTGTTGCCTTTTTGTGTTGTCATTCAACTCTCTGAGCTCCTGCTCAATTTTTTTCCATTCTTTTCTGTCTCTGTTCTTTTCTTTCTTTAATTTCAGCTGTTCTGTCTTTGGTATCACTTATTCTTTCTTCTATCATTTTGAGTCTGCTTTTGTATGCCTCAAATGTGTTTTTGATCTCACCTATTGTGTCTTTCATTCCCATGAGCTCTGTTACTTTTCTGTTCAGTATTTCAAATTCTTCTTTGCACTCGCTCAATGTCTTCTTGATGTCATTTATCTCTTTAACCATATTGTCTTTCAACTCATTAATTTGATTTTGGAAATTTGTGCACATCTTGCTGATTAGTTCTCTCAAAATTCTGCATCTCTTCTGGAGATTTGCTGTATTCCTTTTCTTGGGCCACATCTTCTATTTTCTTAGTATGGCTCATAAATTTTTGCTGATATCTAGGCATCTCATTAGGATGTAGTTCACTCAGATGCTCAATTTTCTTTCTCTTTTCTAGGGATTTAGTGGCAGGAGGCTGTGTGTTACCACTGTTCTTTTTTTCTTGGCTCAATTGGATTGTTAGGATTGTCCTGCTGATTGCTCAAAACTGGGCACTGGACCCAGTAATTGATTGTAGAGTTGCTTCCTAGGGCCTTGGGGAGGGAGGTTATAGAGGCCAGAAAAAGCCTCTCCTACTTATTTTTAATTTTCTTGCATGCACTTCCTTGGTCTGCCAGCAGATGGCACTCTTTGGAAGCTCTCAGGTCAATGCCTGGTCGGAGTGTATTTGTTGCTACAGAGACCAGATCAATGTGATAGAGCTTCCTGTTTGGAGGCTAGGTGACTTGTAATTCAAACTTTCTCTGAGGCAGTTCTCCAGCCTTCTCTGGCAGTGCCCTCCCTTTTCAAGGGCCAGAAATATTTCCACTCCCCTCTGAGTCCTCCACAATCAGTCCAGTTCTGTCATCATGATTTGCCTCCTTTGTCCCTCTCTCCTCTGGGCAGTGTCCAGGCTTGGCCTGGTGTCCTAAACCCTAGTAGATCTTTTTCTGGGCTGTTTCAACTGTTAGAGAAAAACAGTGCTCACTGGGACACAGAGACTGATGGTTGCAGGCAGGAAGTTTATTGGGAAGCTCTCCCAATGGTGGGGGTCTGAAGAGAGACTTCAGCCTGCCCCTAGAGGGTGGTGGATATGGCTTTATAGAGTACATCAACAGCCTGGGGCCAAATGGCCAGAGGGGAGTGGGTTAGGAGGTCTTGGAATGTGGGAGGGGGTGGAGAGGGAGTGATGGCCCTTATCTGCTCCATTTTGTTTATTTTGGGGAGGGGATGAGCTGGGCCTAGGCTATGGCTTACTCAATCAAGTGGGTTATGGCTGGAAGCTGCCTTTCCTTAACCTATGCCACAGGGGCATTGATTCATGATCCTATGAAGTCTAACATCAACCTGTCCTCTAGCTATTTTTCTGGAGGAGAAGAGAGTCCTGTGTCTCACTAGTCTGCCATCTTCCCAGAAGTCTACTAAAACTTTTTCATCACCCATATCACAACAGAAACTCTTTACCAATGAAGCAGTTATGCTCCATCCCCCAGCCCCTGGTAACTTCCAATCTACTTTCCCTTTTTTGTTTTCCAGAGGTACTGGGGATTGAACCCAGGACCTCATATATGGGAAGGAGGCACTCAACCACTGAGCTACATCTGCTCCCCAATGAGAGTTGATTTTTTCATTTTTTCTTTGGTTGGTTTGTATTTAGGAGGTACCAGGAATTGAACCCCCTACATGGGAAGCAGGTGCTCAAACTATTTGAGCTATATGCACTCCCTCCAATCCAGTTTCTATCTCTTTCACTTTGCTTATTCTAGATATTTCATATCAGTGGAATCATGCAATATTTGCCTTTGTGCCCAGCTTATTTCACTCAGAATAATGTTTTCAAAGTTCATCCATGTGGTCGCATGCATCATCCCTTCATTCCTTTTTATGGCTGAATAGTATTCCATTGCATGGATATACCACATTTCATTTATTCATTTATCTGTCAAGAAACATTTAAATTGTTTCCACCTCCTTATGTGTACCTTTTATTAATCAGGGAACAGAAAAATAAAGTCTGCATTACTAAAGGAATGTCAAGTATTCCCAAGCAAGTAAGAAAAGCATTCTGGGGGAAAGGACTTTTCCAAAAGCTCAAGATTCCCTCCAACTAGGCAGCCAGTGGTAACTCAACCTCCTATGTTGCCACCAAGCAAACATGACGTAGATGTCCAGAGGCAGTCCTCCTGGCAACAGCAAGAGTTTGAGGGTGACCTTATGTGGCAGAGGAAAACTTGGGCCACACACATTCTAGCGCATAGTTAGGCAAATGTTTTTTGTAGGATATGAAGATTTATCTTACCCCTGAAGGCTCTCTGTCTTTTTATGATCTGCTTGTGTTTTTATGTGTGTTTTATTGTAAAGCACTATTTTGTGTCAATATCCCACCTGGCTATTTGATCAAGATGGGTGGCTGAGGCTGCCTAGCAGGAGAGGCAGCAGTTGGAATGGCAAGGCAGGCTGTGAACTGGGTGTCAGTTTCCACAAGCAGTTTAGAACCTCAGCCAAAAGCCTGTAATGCCATTTTGCCTGTACTAAGGCAGGAATTGAGTATTAACTTATGGCCTTTATGTAGTGTTTAATAATAAAAGTAATTTGTCACCAAAAATAATAAAAAATAATAAATTAATAAATAAAATAGAAAAGAAAACAAATGAACAATAAAAAAAATTTTAAAGCAATTTTTTTAAAAAGTAATTTGCTATATAGGTCTCAGAGTATGTTCACTGGCTTTATGTCATTTAATCATCTCCCTGAGAAAGGTCCCTGGTTCTCATACCCTGGTTGCCATTAGAATCAACTGGGGAGCTTTAAAAAAAATAGTATAGGGAAGCGGTTGTGGCTCAATTGGTTGGGCTCCCGTTTACCATATGGGAGGCCCTGGGTTCGATTCCCAGGGCCTCCTGGTGAAGGCAAGCCAGCCTGTGTGGCACGGTGAGCTGACACAGCAAGATGACACAACAAAGGGAGACAAGGAGACACAGAAAATGTGCAGCTAATGGACACAGAGAGCACAAGCAGCAAGGGGGGTATAAATAAATAAATAAATAGTACAGCTGCTTAGCCCCCACCTCAGACAAACCTAACTGCTGGGTTGGGGCTACAGTATATATATATATATTTATATATATACATCTCCATATGTATGTTATACATGAATGTACACATGTATATATACACGTGTGCAGAGATGTGTATATGCATGTATATGTGTGTGTGTGTGTGTGTGTATACACATTTAAATTTTCCTAATAATTTTGATGCTTGGTGAGGGTTGAAAACCATTGAGGTAAGTGGTTTTTCTTCCCCATTTTTTTAAAAGGAAATTGATGCTTTGAAATATTAAGTGACTTCGGGTCTCTCCCTCCAATGCCATCGGTCTTTCCACAGTCTAAAGGGCAGTGAGGCTGAGGGAAGATGATACTGGAATAAACTAGAGTGATGACCTGACTTTCCCACGAGAAGAAAAAAAGGTCCTGCCCTGATAATTAAAATCTGGGCGGATGTGGAGAAACATCTGGAACCAAGCAATCTCCACACAGGTTCGCCTCTAAGAAACACAAAGCTAGACTCTGAATCCATCCTATGTTCCCCAAATTACCCCCTTTGAGATAGGGCAGGTACCTCTAAACACCCCAGTCTTTCCTTGAGGCACTGAAGCAAAACTAGCAATAGCTATTATAAAGGCTTGGCTCAAACCTTGGCCCTGCCTTTTTCAAGCTGAATGACTTCTCATCACTGAGCCTCAATTTCCTGATCTAGAAAAAATGAGATGATGATGATAATGATACCACAAATCTCGTCATCCAGTGAACATTTATTGGGGGCCTACTATGTGCCATGTGTTCTTCCAAAGCTGAGGAACACCAGGAAACAGTACAGACAAAATCCCCATCTTCATGGGAGGGCAGTCTATAGAGAAGAGAAGTAAAGATTTAAAATAATGCAGAAAAGGGGGACGCAGTTGAAGTTTGAGAGACGATGATCTGGAAGATGTCATTGAGAAGGGAGGGAGCAAACCATGTATATATCTTGAAGAAGAACATTCTAGGCAGGGGGAATGACAACTGCTAAAACCCTGAGGTCAGAGTGAGTTACTGTTATTTATTATTTGTGTGTGTAGTGTGCAATTTTTTAAAAATTAACTTTATTTTTAAAGAAGTTTTGGGTTTACAGAAAAATTGCACAGAAAGTAGAGCTCTCATATACCCCCCAAGACACAGTTTCCCCTTTTATTAAAATCTTGCATTAGTATAGTACAATTGATGAAACAATATATTACTAAAGTCTACAGTTTACATTAAGGTTCACTCCATGTGTTTTCAGTTCTATGGGTTTTGACAAATGTAGAATGTGTTATGTCCTATATTCAGCATTACAGTATTTTCCAGAATCGTTTCACTGCCCAAAAATGCCCTCTACTCCACCTATTCACACACCCCCACCACCAAACCCATGGAATTGTTCTTATTTTGTCTAACAAATATTTACTGAGCACTTGTTTTATGCATTAATAAATGAATACAAATGATGCCAAGGAGTCAACAGGCAATGATGACCTATTTAAACAATTGCTATATGAGTGATGAACATGAGGGATTCTAGGAGTTGAGTGGAGGACCATAGCGATGAGGGTGAGATGGTGTTATGTACGACAATAGTGCCGTAAAACTGGTTATTATTTGTTGCAGTTTGGGTGATTATAGTGAGTCTTACTAATATTTCTGAGGTGGCTATTGCATGAAGGAGCTGTCTGGGTATGTAAAAAGGCCATTTTTCTCATTTTGCAACAAGAATGCTCCACCCAGACCCCAAGGGTTGTACCCAACTCCTGGTCCACACCCTTGACACAGAGCCCTAGAACTCTCTGGAAGAAATGCGGAATAAACGTAAGCACACTTTCTAGGGGAATTAGTTCCCCAGCCCTCTCTCACTCTCTGCCTGCTGCCCCACCACATCCACAGATTGCCACCAGACCTGCCACACCTGCTCGGCGCCTGGGGCCTGCACAACCTGTCCGGAAGGCATGAGGGTGAGCAACAGTGGGAACTGCGTGGCTTATGGGGAGTGCGCCGGCGCGGAGTACTGGGACGCTGAGGCTCACGAGTGCAAGCCCTGCCACACCAAGTGCTTCCACTGCTCGGGGCCCGCCGAGGACCAGTGCCACACCTGCCCCGGGGACAGCCTTCTCCTCAGTGAGTTCCATTTCCTCCGAGTCTGAGGAGTGGTTTCTTTTCCCTCTTTATCTGGGAAACAACTTGCACAATGCCTGATGCACAGTGGATCTGATTTCTTTCTTTCTAATCTTTTACTTTGTATTTGGAATATGTTCAAACCTAAGCAGAAGTTGCAAGAGTAAGAATAACACACACACAGAAAACAGGCATATACCCTTTACCCACTTCCCCTATCAACATCTTGTCATCTTCTAACTTCTTATCCCATTTGCTTTGTCTTCCTTCCGCCTTTCTCACACATACATACATACACACACAATCTATATGGGTACAAAATACACAATTTTTTTTTTTCTGAACAATTTGAGGGTAAGTTACATACATCATGCTTCCCTTCTTCCAAATACTTCAGTATGTATTTCTTAAGAATAGGGATCTTTTTTTACAAAATCAAGGTAAAGTAATCAACTCTAACAAATTTAACATCGATAGAATACGTTTACCTAATATAGCACCCATTTTTCAACCTTGTCAATTCCCCTTTAGAACAAGTTCCAGTCCAGAGTCAAGTGTGGATGTAGTTGCCAGGTCCCTTTAGCTGCCTTTTATCTGAGACATTTCCAGACATTCTTTGTCTTTTATGATATTGACGTTTTAGAAGAATACAGTCCCTGGTTCTGATTTTGGGTTTGCCTGCTATTTGCTCAAGATTAGATTACGATTATGCATTCTCAGCCAGAACACCATGTAGGTGATATTGTGTCCCTCTCAGAGTACAAGTCTGGAGGCACAGGACGTCCACCTGCCTCCCGTGGGTGATATAGATTTTGATTAAGATGTGTCCAATTTCTCCATTGCATAGTTACTACTTTCCTCCTTATAACTAATAAGCACTCTGTGGTGAGACACCTTAAGAACAGGTAAATATTCAGCTCCTCATCAAAATTTCCCCGATTTGGCATTTTAGCCACCAGGGCTAATTCACTCTGACCTGTTTTCTCTGAACTCATCATGGCCTTCTAGTTGGTTCTATTTCTAGGCATTCATCTTAGTTCCCAAGCATATCTATCCGCCTCGGGGACCTCGTCTCATTCCTCCTGTACTCCCCTCCCTTCCCACAGTCACAGGAAGGAGCATGTAGGGAAGGGTTGGAGACAAGTGGCTTGACACCGACAGACTCTCTTCCTCTCTTGGCAGACACGACCTGCGTGACTGACTGCCCCGAGCGCTACTACGCCGATGAGGGCAGCCATCGGTGCGCCCCCTGCCACAGCTCCTGCAGGACGTGTGAGGGGAGGCGCAGCGTGCAGTGCCAGTCCTGCCGATCCGGCTGGTTCCAGCTGGGAAAGGAGTGCCTGCCCCAGTGCAGGGAAGGGTAAGGTGCTCAACCCACTTTTTCCTCATTTAATCCCACAGCCTCTCCAGATGTCACTGTTAGCAAACCCATTTTGCAAATGAGGAAACTAAGACTTGGACGCTTATATAACCAGCTTGAAGTCTCAGTGCTGTAGGGAGCTGAGCTGAAGGTCCAAGGCCTGTCTGATGCTCTCTAAAGGATTTCGGCCAGTTCACGGGCAACACAGGAGAGGCAGGCTGACCCAGTGAGACAGTGCCAAGGGTCATAATGTCCAATCTGACTCACATGAGTCACTGATCTCACCCAGTGCCAAAATTCACTGAAAAAAAAACAAAGAATACGTGCAATCACAAGGCATTCTTCTCTTGCAGAAGTTCAAGACTGTCATTGTAGGTGATTTTCCTTCTACATTAGAATTTGTTCTGATTCAGATTTAATATGTGAAGGTTAAGATTCTGGATCATTGCTTTTGCAAAGGGATTGGTTTCAGTTAAACATTTCCATTTATATCCTCATTAATTCCCCAGTCATGCCTATTAATCTATAAATTCCAAGTTTATTTACAATATGCAACCTAGACCAACCAAAAGTATTCTTCTAAAAGTATTTCACAGATTAGGCCTCTCCATTATTTTTCTACTAGGAAAAAACAGTAGTGTGTTTTATGAGGAACTCTGGTTACCAGTATATTTGGAAGAAGGTTTCACAGGGTCATCTTTTTTTTTTTTTCCTGGACATGCCCAATAAAGAGAAAGATTGGTTTGCTCCTGCTGTTAATTCTTCCTACCAAATCAGTAATCTATAGCACTGAGAGTTTCCATACCCAAATTGAAGGGGTGAAGCCTTAGGCCTTCCCCAATTGCTTTCACCCAAATTGGCACATCTCTCTCCTCTTCCATCAAGTAGCACTTAACTGCACGTACCATTCATTCGAGTTGCCTTCCATTTTTTATTTACCTCATATTCATACACTCATTCATTCAATAAATGTTTAATGACCAGTGCCTTGTATGTATCAGAAAACTAGTTAGGGTTCAAAGGTGAATAAGAGAAAGACTTGACATTCAAAAGCTTATATTTAATCTTATGTATCTTCTCCCAAGAAAATTATAAGCTCCTGGAAGAAAAAACAAAAAAAAAACTCTTTTTTTTCATACATGCTACTGCAGCACTCAGAACAGGCTCACACATTAGCCACCTTCAAGAAATGCCAGTGGTATAGATCAATGGAGAAAAAGTCCTACTAGGCAAGAGTGAGGATGGGGCTACCCGGTTTAGCCCTTCCTCTTCATTCTGTTAAATGCCTCAAAAGATCTGGATCCCAGGTTAAAAAAACAACAAAACTCTTGTCTTCTTCAAAACAAGTCATTAAATACTCTCAAGCATGCAAAAATAAATAAATAAATAAATAAAATCCTCTGGTCTAAATAGGTTGTGTACTACAGAATTAAGAAGACAATTTTTTCACAGTGTGTGAGGTTACAGGTTGGAGAGAGAGGCACTGGTTGCCATAGGTTTCTTTAATGGGGTGTAAAGGAAGTATTAATGGGGTATAAACAGAGGCATTTGTCTGAAATTGTTCCCTTTGTAAAATCAATGTCCCACGTATATTGTATAAACTTCATATGTTTAATCTTTTGTCTTGGAAAGGCAGATGTAGAATTATTTTGGTGTTTAACCCTGGGAAAGGTTCTCTAAGGCCTCAGTTACTGCATATGCATGAGATTCTTTTCAAGGCTGTGAGAATAAAGAGATTTCATAGCACCTCATGCAAAAGAGTTATAAAAGTAAGCAGTAACATTGTACTTGACTTCTTTTAATCTCATGTAGTAAACTCTTCATTGTCTTTCTTGTAGCATTACTCTTTGATAATTTTTTTTAAAAGGAGGCACTGGAGATGGAACCTGGGATCTTGTACATGGGAAGCAGGCACTCAACCATTGAACTATATCCGCTCCCCTTTGATAATTTTTAACACCTGCTTGGTATTGATAAGCTTTCTTTCCCATGGCTTCTATTGGTGCTTTTCATCTTTATAACAATCTACAATAACAACATTAGTAAAGAACATTTGTACACTGGTTTACCAAGTACCCCATTCATAATGTGTCATTAAATTATGATATAATTCTACAACAATCCTATGAGGTTGATATTATTCTCTCCATTTTACAGATGGGGTAACTGAAGCTCAGAGAGATTAAGTAGCATGGCCAAAATCACACAGCTACTAATACATGGAGAAGCCAAAACTAAACATCAGATCACTGGCTCCAATCTTGTGTTTCCTCTGTTCTGTGTGGATTTCCATTTTCCTTATTGATTTCTCCTTTGAGTCTTAGGTAGTCTTTTTCAAAGATATAGCTCGTGATTGATGTTTCCTTTTGTTCTCTTTCTATTACTTTGGCTCTCAAATATGTCAGGGTCTTAATAATTCACTGGTAGTAAGAGTTATTCGCCTAACTGCAGAAGGTGAAACAAGTCTTGATCTGCCTCAAGCTGGGTTGCTGAGATATAGGGTGTACTCATAAGATCAATGACAGGTGGCTAAGTTGAGGCAGGCTCAGCAGTACGTAAGCACTGTGGTAATTTTCAGCATGCTGGCAGAGCTTAAATAAACGTTAAAAAAAAAAAAAAAAACTACTTAGGCTAGTATTTTTCCACTAGAATACCAAGGATGAGCCTTCAGAGCTCTAGGATAACTTAAGTGTCCTAATGTGCAGAGATGCAAAGATAGGTCAGATGATGTCTTGAAGTTCATCTTTGACAAAAATCCCTTTTCCTCTATTCTGTCTTACTTGGAAAAGCTTTGTTGAGCTTCAATTAACACACTAATGCTTTCCTAGAGTGACATTTAAGAAATTAAGTACAAATCACATTGTCCCACTTCACTAGCTGTTTGCCTTTAGGCAAGTTGTCTACATTCTCTGAGCCTCTCTGTAAAACAGGGTTGATAATATCTAAGTCATAAGGTTTCTATGTGGAATAATCCTAAAATTAATAATTACTGCTGACATGCATTAATTATTTACAGCATGCTTCCCACTGTTCTAACCATTTTCTCAGTATTAACTTATTTAATTTGAGGTACTAACATTAGTCCCATATTACAGATGAGGAACAGAGATGTTAAGTGACTTGCCCTAGGTTGCACAGCTCCTGAGTGGTAAAACTAGGATTTGAACACATGCAGTCTTATTCCAGAGGGCAAGCTCCTAACCCCCATGCTCTACTGTCTCATTTTTAGGTTCAGTGAGGTGAAACAATGTTCCTGAAGTCCCAACTATACCATCTTACTTGGTATAGTAGAAACTAACTGAATGGTGATGATTGTTATTATATTTAACCTCCAAAATTCTTTGCAGAAGAGGTTACTTCTATTATGTAAAGGTCTTCACCATCACTCAGGTCCTCAACTATTTCAAGAAGTTTTTTAAATTAAGAAATCAGGAGAATCACTCCATTTCACTGATGTCACTCACCACAACTTAAAGCTTGAATTTGAAAGTGGAGAAGGAAATGGAAGGAGAAAGCCAAAGCCTACTATGTGTGATAGGTACTGGGTCATTTCCTGTGTGTTATCTAATATCAGGGAGGGGTTGAAAAGCCCAATTTCAGATAAGATATTAATAATGAATCTAGGGAGTACAGTTAAGTAGAGTCCAAAGTCACCCAATTTGTAAGTGAACCCTGTCTGACTAGCCATTTTTTTCCACCACACCCAACCTAGAAAGCAAGCTTAGTACTCAGCCTTTGCTTCCTCCTTCGTTTCAGATATTATGCAGAAAATGCCACCGGACAGTGTGAGAGGTGCCACAAGAGCTGCAAGGCATGCTGGGGCCCGAAACCCACAGACTGCCTGTCTTGCGATACGTTTTTCTTTCTGCTCCTCTCCAAAGGAGAGTGTCACCGCTCCTGTCCAGAGCATTACTATGCAGAGCAAAGCACCCAGACCTGTGAGAGATGCCATCCAACTTGCGATAAATGCAAAGGTGAGTGGGTAGCTATCATTTTCGCACGTGTGAACAAAGAGGTTTCCCTGCTGCTTAGCCCCTCTCTCCTTCTCACTGTCTTTGGGGTCTTCCATCTTCCTAACCTCATGGCCAGTCCTTCCCAGCATCAGCATCCTCTGTGCTCTTAGCTTCTGCCTGTTCCCTCTAACCTGGACTGTTCCGCATCACATGACTGCCTCTTGAGGACCTCCTTTCCTTCCAGGCACAGATCCAGGCACCATCTTCTCCATGAAATGCCCCCACCTCTTCTGTCTTCCTTCTCTACCTGTTGAACTTAGATTTGCCTAAGCAAAAATAATATAAAACCCATACAGAGAATGCTAACGTACCCCATCACCACCCAGAGAACAAGATCCCCAACTTTTAATATTTTACCACATTTGCTGTATTATTCTATCCCTCTATCCATCAGTCCATCAGTCCATCTATCCATCTGTCCATCTGTCTATCCATCTATCTGTCTATTCACGTATTTGTCTATCTATTATCTAAACATTTGAGAGTAGGTGCTATTTATTATTTCTGTTAATCATGCCACCACCCAACCATTTGGCCAAGTTTGATACCTTGAAGTTTTCTGGGCTCTACTCTTTCCCTCTTTGGCCGTGTATGGTTTGTGCTGGGATTAATTCTTCAGGACTCTCTTCTATTTCCCTAATTTGTTCTCTGTGTACTGTCTAAAGTTCAGCCCATCTATTATTACTTTTGTTTTTTTAATTGCAATGACTATATTTTTATTTTTAACATTTCTAATTGTTTCTTTTTCATCTATTTTTGTTTCATATCTTCCTGTTTGTGTTTCATAATTTAT
>JAQZBX010096200.1:0-11832 GCA_029593785.1 Cabassous unicinctus
AAAAAAAAGACCTAAATAAATGTAAGAATATTTCATGTTCATGGATTGGAAGACTAAACATCATTAAGATATATGTCCTACCCAAATTGATTTACAGATTTAGTGCAATCCCAATAAAAATTACAACAGCATTAGCTACTGAATTAGAAAAGCTATTGTGAAATTTATTTGGAAGGGAGAGGGGCTTTGAATAGCCAAAAATATATTGGAAAAAAGAAACAAAATTGGAGGAATCATGCTACCTGACTTTAAAGCATACTACAAAGTTATAGTGATCAAAACGACATGGTATTGGTACAACGATAGACATACTGACTTCTGATATAGATCCTTGCATATATTGTCAACTGATATTTGACAAGACCATCAAGCCACCTCAAACCAGACAGAATGTCCTCTTCAAAAGGTGCTTGGAGAACTGGATATCCATATCTGAAAAAATGAGAGAGGATCACCATCTCACGCCCTATACAAAAATTAACTCAAGATGGATCAAGAACCTAAATATAAAAGCCAAGACCATAAAGCTCCTAGAAGATAATATAGGAAAGCATCTACAAGATCTTGTAATAGGAAATGATTTCATAAACTTTACACTCAAAGCACAAGCAATGAAAGATACAATAGATAAATGGGACTTTCTCAAAATTTTTAAATGTTTATGCTTCAGAGGAGTTTGTCAAGAAAGTGAAAAGGCAGCTTACTCAATGGGAGAAAATATTTAGTAATCATTTATCTGATAATGGCCTAATATCCAGCACATACAAAGAAGTCCTACATCTCAAAAATAAAAAGACAAACAACCCATTTCCAAACTGGACAAGAGATTTGAATAGACACTTCTTCAAAGCAGAAATGCAAATGCCTAAAAAGTGCATGAAAAGATGTTCAGCATTACTTGTTATTTGGGAAATGAAAATCAAAATTACAATGAAATATCATCTTACACCTATTAGACTGGTAACTATTGAAAAAACAGAGAACTACAAGTGTTGTATTGTAGAGGATGTGGAGGAATGGGAACTTTCATCCACTGCTGGTGGGGCTTTTACAGTGATGAAAGAAACATTGAAAAAATTTTTATTTTTTATTCTGTTTATATTTTATTTTTGTATATTATTTGTTATTATTGTTTTATTTCATTATTATTATTTGTTATTTTAGCTTTGTTGTTGGGGAGGTATTGGATCACAGAAGGGTCACAACTGTGGCAGGGGAGAACCAGTGGTGTGGGGTGTCAGTGATGGGGGGATGTGTGGAGAGGGGTACACCTGGGGCATGCCTCTATGGCATATGAATATGTTCAAGTGGTCATGGGGCATTGTCTTGGTTTGTGAAGACCTACTCAATAACCAAAGCATATTGCATTCCCATCTTGGGAAGTCCTGCTACATTCTCTAATAGAGCAGCAAGAAACTCCGAGTACAAGGGCAGTGCCTAGTGAAGAGGACAGACAATTATAATAGGCCCTTGTTGTTGACAGTTGAACTTACGAACCTTTTCTCAAGAAATTGAAACAGCCTGGTATTATATATTGCCTTAGAGTTACACCCTGAAAGCCTCCTTGTTGCTCAAATATGTCAAACTTGGCATATAAATGCATTACCTTCCCTGGCCTGGGAGATGACTCTCAGGGATGAGGCTCCCTGGCACAGAGAAAATATTACCATTTGCCAACTAGCAATGCAGTTGGAAAAAGACATTGACCAAAAGGGGGAAATAGTAAATACTAATGAGTTTTTATTGCTAAGAGTTTTCAAAGTGAGTCAGGAGGTCATTCCAGAGGTTATGCTTATACATGACTCAGCAGGATCTCATTGAGAGCCACAGTAAACAGTGCTTCAAACAGCGGAGATCCTGGGGGCTCCAGATACATCCAGACACTATAAGCAGCGCAGACAAGCTCAGGAATTCGGCACCCTGCCAGTGGGCCTTACTTTGGAATATATGCTCCCCAATGTAATAGAGTTAGACTCATTTGCAATTTCCCTACACATAACTCTTCTATTCTCATTAATATATGTCCTAGAGACTAAATCTTCAGTCTGTTCATATGCCAGTTGAACCCTCAATCTTAGCAAGTGTTGCAACACATATTCTATAGTTCATTGGACTGGCAATCTGATGATGATGGACAATGACCATCCCAAAAAACAGAGTATTTACAACTGCAAGCGAGACAGCTCCATCCATTTGACCTATGGGATCTAAACCCTCTCAAGAAGAAACCGAGTAGGCATCACTATCTCAAATTCCTCAAGATTGAGGAATGAAAAAACATAAGGAGGGAATACAACCATGGACTTAAGTAGACTTATGATTATTCTAGCAATGAAAGAACTTTGATCATTGACATAAAGATAGTGGCCACCAGAGGTTCTGAGAGGAAGGAAAGGGAAGAATAGGTATAACATGGGGTACTGTGGGGACATTTGAATTGTCCTGCACAACATTGCAATGACGGATACAGGCCATTATACATTTGTCAAAACCTATAAAATTGTGTGGGGCAAAGTGTAAACTATAATATAAAATATAGTCCACGGTTAGTAGCAATGCTTCAATATATGTTCGTCAATTGTAACAAACGTACCACACTAATGAAAGATGTTATTAATGGGGGAAAGTGTGGGAGGAGAAGGGGTTGGGGCATATGGGAAGTCCCTATATTTTGTAACATTCATGTAATCTAAAGTTTCTTTAAAAATTAAAAAAAAAAAAATTAAAGAAATGGAAAGTATAGTCCAAGTGTCCAGGTATAAGAGGGAAGATGAGGAAGAATGGGAAGTAATGAGTACAAGGTTTTTTTGGGGGTGATGACAAAATTCTGGTAATGGATGGTGGTAAGCTAAGCACAATATTGTTAATGAGATTAATTTCACTGAATTGTAGGTTTGGGAGTAGTTGAAATGGGAAAGTTCATGTTGTATATATCTTTCCACAATTAAAAAATAAGAAAGGTAAAAAGACAATAACAACTAAATGAAATATATGATACTGGACCTGACTTAATAATGGAGGAGAAAATGTCCAAAATGACATTATTAGGACTATGTAAAAATTGGAATATAAAAATGAAAGCTTTATATCCATATTAAATTTCTAATTCTTCTTATAAAATGTTCTTGGAAATATTAAGCATTCAAGAAAAAAGATGTATTAAGCCTACTCTCAAATGTTAAAACATTAATAGATAGATGGATAGATGAAATGAGATGGCACATATGACAAAATATTAAAAGTGGATGGATTGGGTACCTGGGTGGGAGGTGTGTTGGAGTTCTCTATGGGTTTTGTGCTATTTTTGCATTTTTCCTATTAGTTTGAAATTATTTGAAAACAAAATTTCACATAAAACTTGTGTTTACACAAAAAAATCTTCGCACATGTTCACAGAAAATTTAAGATAGGTAAAAAGAACATGTTAGCATAATATGAAGAAATGATCAAATGAAGAGTTGTAAGTTGAAGTTGTTGGGAAGATGAAATCTATAGTGGAAGTTCTTTTCAAAGTGAGCACGATGCAATCAAAATATTTTATTAAAATTATTTTATTTAAGATTTGGCTTTTTACAAGAGTAGGACATATTTTTCTAATACAATGGGGCATGGAAGGAAGCAGAGGGCAAATCCTTGTGCATAGTTTTGGGGGGGCCTGATATAAAAGTGATTCAGCTCTTGCCTATGGGGATCTATTTTCTCAATGAGCTATTAGGTAAGATTATCATGTGAAACAAAAGATTAGAAGACTATAGAGAAGATTGGATATACTTATTTGGGTTTTTGAGGAGATTGTTTTATTAAGGAAACATGAAATTAATGGCTTTGGACAATGTTTATTTCCCATTTGGTATGTAGATAATTTTGAATTGAGGTGATATGACTGTGCCACTTTTTCATATTTTCTCTAGCGATGCACAGCTGTGTGGTGTAAATATGCAAATATAGGCACATGGTGGAGTTCGTCCACTGATGAAATTTCTCCACAGAATGGAGAGAGTGTTTAGGTAGTTTAAGTTATTCAACAGGAGAGTGAATATCTAAAGAGGATGACCTAGAAGACCAGTTGATCTTTTGTTAGGTATTTGCAGGTGGGGGTTCATTTTCTTCAGAGAGAAGAGATGGAATGAATGGACTGTGGGCCTGGAAAAGTTGAAATAACACATTTGTAGGTTTATGTACAAATAGTCTGGTAGTATAGGAGGTTGTGGTCAGTCCTTTTACCAAGGAATCAGGAAAATCTGTAGCAGGGAAGAGGACAGAATATTTAAATAATAGGCAGCGAGATAGACAATTTCTAATGGTAGCAACTGGCCCCTTAGTAGTAAGGAATGCTCTCAAAGCGAATGGGGTGAGAGGGCTCACGGGAGATGGGTCCTTCATTTACCTGTAAAGTTGTGATTTTTTTTTTTTAAATTATCTCTGATCAGAAAAGTTTTATTCCTTTTAATGACAAACAATTAAACCACATCCAAGGCCTTAACTTACAGACACAAACCAAAGTAGCCATTTAAAGCATTATGTATTAAGGTACAAGACACACACTAGGGAATCTCAGGGGAAATGCTTTGTTAACTGAAACTTATACCAAACTTTGCTCCCTCGACAGTTGAGCTCTGCTAGTGGCTGGGTGTGGTTCAGCAATTCTGTCAAGATTGCTTTGAGAATAAAAGAAGATAATAGTAACAATCTTTCATTTAAGTGGTCTGTGCCAGGACTGGTTCAAAGCATTTTACAATATTAATCTTCTTATGAACTGTCTGAGTTGGAAACTGTTACCATCAATTCTACTTATTAAAGAGGAAATGAAGGGCCAGAAAGGAAAGCAAATTGCCCAAAGTTGTTCCCCTAAGAAGTGACAGACCTGGGACTGAAACATAGGCAGTGCAGGTACAAACACTGAGTATTTAACTCCTTGCCAGGAAAAGCCTTTCCAGCTTTACTTTTATTGCCAAGACAGGAAGACCCTTGAGAGAGAAAACTCTAGGCCTGACTTGGGTGGTTCCACTATCCTCAGCTACACTTTAAGGGTGAACATATCAAATCCCTTCCTTTCACTAATGAGAATGACCTTTTTTATATTCCTTCTCTTAAAAAGGTAAACACTTTTGTTTATAAAAATTTTCACACTCTTTGGGTCCAAAATGCATACATATATACATGCCGATATATATTTGCTCATTTGTGTATCTATACATACATATTTGCACAGATTTGTGCATATAATATACATAAGCATAAATTAATTTTTTTTCAATCTTTGTGCCAGTGCCACTTAATGCTCTGTAAATAATCCAGAATAATTCTGAAACTTCATACCATGAGGGAAAACACAGAGCTCACGTCTGCATTATACTTCTCAATTCCTCAGCTTATGGGTAGCTTTCATTCTGAGTGGCTCAGCTCTGAGAATAGCAGTGGTGTCCTGAAAGTGCTTTCATATTGTGCAATGTACCCTGTATATTATGGTATATGCAGCTGATCCTGTTGTGGAGAGTACAAGTATCTTTGGAATAATCTACCCTTCTTTATTTATTTTCTTTTTCAACAAAAACCTTAATGTTTTTGCATATAAAACCATAGCTGGCACCCCATCCTTCCTTTCCTCTGTCCAAGGGACCTGTAGAGACCAGGGATTTGTGACTACTTCTCCAGATTCTTTGTGGGAGCTTGCAGGCTCCCAGGGTCCAGCTGGTGGGACCTCTGCATCCTCCCACCTCAACTCCCACCTCCCTCTTTAGCCTCCCTTGAACATTTCTCAAAGTCAATGTGGAAAGTCTGTAAGTAGAACTATATGGAAAGGCTTTCTCAGAATAAATCTCATTCCCAAATATTTCACCACCAAGGCCACTTTGCCTGGAACAACAAATGAATTTCAGTTCCAACGGTTAGATTTCTGATAAAAGGAGCCTAGCTGTAGAGATGGATGCATGAGGCTTTCCTTTCCTGTGGCCATTCAACATATGGATTCTTTATTTGCAAATACCAGTTTATCTTTTTGTATTTTTTATTCTCTAGGATGCTTCTGAGCTCAGATGGAAGGTTGTCAAGGTAGTTTCCTGTGGGTTCCAGAACAGGCTCTAACCCTGTTCTGGTATTTCCAGTGGAAATGGGGACCTAGTTCTTCCCTTAATGTGCCAGACCTTGCCTTTGTTCCTAAATCCAATAGCTGATATTAATCACTTTATTCAAATGCAGAAATACTGAAAGCTAGAAGCTCAAGATGGAGCTTGTGATATAGCCCCAGTTTCTTCTCTATTAAAGGGCTTTCTTCACTTACCCCAGCCCTAGGCTGCAAGTTGAAAACTGAAGATTATCTGAGAACACTAAACAGTGGGACAAATCCAGTTTTTTGTTTATACTAACCCAGAGTACACTGCCATACCATCTGAGAATCACTGACATAGAGGAAGACAGTTTACTTTATATTTTCTTTGGGAGTGACCACGTCAACACTATGTATATGTGCAGGTTTGTACAATTAATCTTCAAGTTAAATGATTCATTCTCACTCTCTCAGCTGCTTGCCGCAGGAAACCCATAGTCTAATTTCACACACCTTTAGTAGTTATGTGGTCAAGTGACTTCATTTGCCTTTCGAATACTTCAAAGAGGAAGACAAAAAAACATGAATGAACCCCACAAATGGCACTTCTCAAGTAAGAATTGTGGCTAAATGAATTGAGTGGAGACTCTTATGGCAAATTGTTACTCTGAAACTCTGAAAACTCAAGGTTTTTTTAAAAAAGTCAGAATAGACCATAAAAGAGCTAAAAGGGAGCACAGGCAATATTCTGAGGCTCTTTAATTTGTTCACATACAAACCTCACAGTAGCCCTCTGAGTCAGGTTCTGTTGTCCTCCACGTTATATACAGATGGTGAGAGAGGGGCAGAGAGAGCTTAAGAGAGACTCCAGACACAGATAGGAGGAGACCAATACTCAGGCAGTCCAGCTCCTGACACGTGTAGGGTGTGGATATTATGTACTCCAGGAGCTGTAGGATGGATCAGATCCTATCATGGAAATTCTTTCATAATGGAAACCTAGTTCAGTTTCTCAGGGTAAAACAAACTTTTCAGTCCTAATAATTTGTTAATATTTCACTTTCAGTTGCAATGTTCACTTATCATATTGAAGCAGGCTTCACATAGGGATAGATGGATCTGAAACCTGGCAATAAGTCCACATGGACACTGATACCCCCCAAGATGGCTGTTGGAAGACCCTCGCAAGATTTCCATCACTCAGAATGACATTCCCAAGAGATTCTCCGAATATTCTCCCCGAACATTATCATTAGCCCCACCTGGGGGATTGGTGGGTGGAGCAATCAATCAAAATAGCAAACACCTGGGACTCCTCCCATTCCATTAGCAAAGGGGTGGAATAATTAACAGTTTAAAATGCAGGTGCAAAGGTCAAATTGCCCCTTCTGCTCCTGTTCCTGACTCTGCTTGTTCTCGGCCCTGCTGCTTTTTTCAGCCCTGCTTTCACTGTGTTCCCCCTGTGCAGGTCAACATGTAAGTAAAACCTGGGCATTTATAATCTATAATGGGAAATTGTAGTCTATAAGTCAGTCCTCTTTATCACTCTTCAGCCCCTTACATTCTACTGGGGGCCTGTGATCTGTTATTTTCTCCCATTTCTCTTCCTTCCCCACTTTAATAAATTACTGGCCTCACTCAACGGACATGCTCTGAAATTCATTTCTGCCGCATAAGTCAAAACCTAGATTAAATCCGGTAGCATATTTGGCAAGCCAGCCAGGAGATTATCAGTGAGTGCAAATAACAATGGCCTACAGCTTGTTTAATGCTTTCTTTTGCTTATCCATTTTAAAAGGGTTCACCTATGAGCCCCCACAGGACAAATTCCCGGGAGGGAAGAGCCGAGTCGCGGGAACTCTCTGCATCTGTGCCACATGTTCAGGCTTGTGAGACCTGACCCCGGCAGGGAGAGCTGGGGCACCTCCCAGCCTGGGGCACTGGGAAGGGGCTCAAGGAGGGGCCCTGCCAAGACAGAGGTCCCCAACCCAGCGCCAGTTGCTGCAAAACTTTTTCAAGCCCTTTTAGCAACCAGGCGGCTTTGCCCTCAGGCCATTGCCTTCTACTGCCATCTCCCCTTTGCCGCAGTAAGGCAGTGACTCACCTGGGGGCTTGCCTTCTTTGGGTCCACGCCTTTGCAGACCTGTCTTAAGCAACAGCAAGCAGGGTCAAGATGAATGCCGTGAGAATTCCTTTCTCCAAAGGGGTCTCAGACCAGGACTCCTCTCATAGCTAACTTTTACCCACATTTTTACCTTCCTACTACCAAATTTCTCATTACAGGTTTGTGTTAAAATGCTTTAGAATGTCTTAAAAACTGGTACTGAAAATGCATTTGCTAGTGAAAAAGTTGTTGCCTCAGGACCACAAGGTCTGTTAGCTAGAACAATTGATCTCTAATCACTTAATCACTTTTGATGGCTTACTTAACTGAGAAACTACCAAAATGGTAAAGTCATGAGATTAGACTGCTTTTTTAAAGGCCTTTTTAAGAATAGGAAGAAGGAGCACAATTCGGCTTGGGAACTTCAGGTGGAAACCGACCCTGAAAGCTGTTCGGTCTGTCTCCCAAGTCCACAACGGCCATGGCATTGTCCAGTGGCAGGGTCTCTGATTCCCGAGGTGGTGGGAACCAGAGATATAACTCTGAATGTCTCTCAAGACATAAGAATTCTTGGGTGCTTTGATTCATAGAGCAGCCTAAATGTCCTCTGAGATTTCTCAGATGCTTTGGTTTGGGTAACAGTGTAGTCCGTCTCAGACCCTAAAATGCAGGGGAACTGAGAAGCAGAGCAGTTATTCTGAATGCCCCCCAAGAAAATTCCTTGGGCCCATCCATTCAGAAAGTAGCCAAGCATCTTCTGAGACTTTATCATCCCAGATGCTTCAGTTTGGGGCAGCTGTTCTGTCTCCCACCAGTTGGCTTGGGTGCTTTGGTCTGAACTTCAGGGTTTCAGGCATCTCCCAAGACCTAGGTTGGCCACAGGGATGCCTGTGAGCCCCGAGCTCTGGATTTTAGGATGCTGGAACCAGAGCATTAGCTCCAAATTTGGAGTGGTTAACGTTTTAGTCAGACTTGGACTCTGGGAAGCCATTGGTTGCTAATTGTAATCTAAGGTAAATTAACCAGTCCATGTGGATGTAGTAAAGCATCCTCTAAACTGAAGCATTTAAATGGCTAGTTCCAAGAAGCCATTACTAACTAAAAGCCTAAACTGATATTAATGGCAAAAAGTAACTTCATAGCACAGTAACTTGTCAGAAGCCACCTCAATCTGCATATTCAAGTGGTGGTATCAAAAGATAATCTTGATTCCACTAGGAATCTTCAGTTTTCATTTTAAAGAAAAATGGAAAGTGCTATTTTTCCTGTACTGCTAAAGTAAAATACCTGCTAATTAACAACTTCATGGTAAAAATGTATAAAAATCAAGAGATAGACTTCAGCATTGTCAAACTCTCTTGTGACTTTGAACCAGGGCTTCAAAAAACTGCAGGTTGCCTCTCCATTTGAGTTATTGGCTAGGTTGGTCACTGACCCCTAAAACAATAACGGTGTCTACTACATCTCTGGTTGTGTTCCTGAAGTCGATGGAAACTACTTTCCAGTTTCAAACTCCTGCAGCAGCCAATGATGGCTTGATATAGCCAAATGCACAGTGGATATTGCCTCCAGACTGGCACTGTTTCATTGTGCCAAAGGGTGCTATGTAACAGGCCAGTGAAATACTGGAACCTGCTTTCCTAGCTTTTCTCTAGAGTCAACGGTGCTGCAACATGCTGGCTGTGTGAAAGACATAGAGAGTGGCGCAATGTTCACCAGAGTACTGTGAGTAAAACTAAAAAATAATTGGCATTATGGCCTGCTCCCATGGAGAGATAACATGTAAGGCATCGCAAACCTAGAACTTAAAACTATTAATTACAGCTCAAAGAAAAAAACTTATGCATTGAGTGGTACATTAATTAATATTAAGTACTGTACCTATATCCTATTCTAGATATATGCCTGATGATTATAGTGATATCTTTTCTATTCTAGATCTTATGCAGAGGGACATTGAGCATGTTAAAAGTCCTGGTAAACTTCATTTTCTAAGTAGTTAATGAATTTGCTTAACCCAGGTATCCCTCTTACCCCTTGTTCCAGCACCTGTACCAAAATTTACCCTGGATAAACAAACCAAGGTATCTAGCCTGGGGTTCATGCTGGAAGCTAACGGGTGGCTTGTTAAAAATACTCAAGTCTACCTGCCAGGAGCAGTGCAGTGGAAGGCCCTTCATGGACTTCACCAAGCCACTTATCTGGGGAGGGATGCTCTAACCAGCTTAGCTAAATGGGTTTTTAAAAGACAAGGCCTGGTGAAAAAACAGTTAAGGGAGTTACCAGGCATTGCCCCCTGTGTGCAATTAATAACTCAAACAACAGAAGGCTTAATGATCTTCCCCCCTTGAACCCCTCTGTACAGATGCAGGGATCATACCTTAGGGAGGACTAACAAATAGATTTCACCCACATGCCATTTTCTCAGGGCTAAACATTTCCCACCAGAAGGGAAATGGCAAATGAGGGGGCTAAGACCCACTTCAACTTAGCCCCTTTAAAATGGTCCATGGGCAACCTTTCCTCACCCAGAACCTGGAAACCAGGTTCTAATCAAAACCTGGCAAAATAGGCCTCTGTCTCTCTTATAGCCAAAGTGGAAAGAACTTTATTCTGTAGTTCTGATCACTCTCACAGCTATTAAAGTTAAAGGAATTTCCAGATTGGTGCACTAATCCTGAGTGAGGCCAACTACCCAGGAATGTACCAGCTCACCAGAAGTATCTGACGAAATGCATGAGTGCCAGTCATTGGACGGCCTGAGATACCTCTTCAAGAAACAGAGCTAAGAAGTGTCTATGTCAAAGCCAATTGCTCCCTCTAACTCTAGCCCAGACGCCTATTGTTAGGGGGAGGGCAAACCAGAAACCCTTTAAATAACTTTGTCTGTTTTCCTATTCTGTAGCTTAACTGACAAGAGCAATGCCTCTTCCCATTCCTCTCCACTACCACAGGAACTAGAATTGAGAATTTATATCTAACCCTGTTGTCTATTGCAATCTCTTCTCTCTAGAGCTAACTAACTACACAATGCAACTGAAAGAATACTGTTTCCCACCAATTTCGGGAAAATGCAGGCTTTACAGGCACCTGGCCTTTCCTACTTTTGTGGTCCAGTATTCTCTTTGTGGGACCATATAACCTCAAGATTCTAATCAAGTTTATTTCTTTCAGAATCAACATCTTGTTAGCCACTTGGGGACTTCATCCAGCTTTGCCCAGGATGCCAGATCCATCTTCCTCCAACCGAGATTGAATAGCCAGAGGGTTTTAAACCTTGTAAGGTAGGGCCTACTGCCCCTAACCAGCAGGAAATAGTTACAGAAGAATGAACATCTCCCTTCAGCACCCCTTTAAGAATAAAAGTGTAAACTCTCTGAGGGGGGAATGAAGCAGGCTTCATATAGGGAATGAATTGTTGGATTTGGAACCTGGCAAAAGGTCCATGTAGACATCAATGCCCCAAGATGGCTGTTGGAAGATCCTTGTGAGATTTCCACCATGCAGAATGATATTCCCAGAGATTCCCAAGAGATTTCTCTGGATAGTCTCTGAGGACATTACCATTGGCCCCACCTAGGGATTAATGGGTGGGGTAATCAATCAAAACAGCAAACACCTGGGACTCCTCCCATGCCATTAGCAAAGGGGTGGAATAATTAACAGTTTAAAAAGCAGGCAC